>JAYJMF010198614.1:0-15348 GCA_036873715.1 Salvia sclarea
CGTAAAGTTTTGCTTTGTCCTAAATTCAAAAATAATGCCACAAAAATCAAATAATAATAACAACAACAATAAAAAAAACTCAAACTCTTTGAATTAGACTTCATGAGAAACTAAAGTGTGAGCAGCTGTTTTGTCCTAAATTAAAAAATAATAACTCTTCCATTATAACAATTATAACGTTAGTTCATTCCCGTCGAATTTCGACGGGTTACCGACTAGTTGAGTAATTAATTGAGGATGTTAATTGGAGTGTTAGGTGGGCTTAGATTCTTTACATCAAATTTAAAATTTTCTACAAATATATATTTAAAGAGTAATCGAAATACTTTTACAATATCATGTAGATTCCTATATATCAGTGTATATATACATCACACTGTTCAAATTCAAGATATACTTTTTTATACATCGATGTACGAGATTTTTTTGCTTTGTAATTACTTTAACAAAATTGAAAAAGAAAAAAGGAACTCTAACCAATCTCTTATAACTTCGCAACGGTTAAAAGTAATAAACACTTGATCCGTCTTTAATAAGTGCGTGTAATTTTCCTTTTTGGTCCATTCTTAAAAAGTCTACGCTCCTCAGTTACTATTCTCACATTTTCCGAAACAATAAAGTTATTCAGCCATAATATGGTTAGCCATAAAGGATATGACAGTAATTTTCTGGGAATAAAATAAATAAAGTAATCAACATCATTTAATGCACTCATCTCACTATACTAATATACCCCTCTGATATTTTTAATGTATTTAGGGATAGAATACATTAAACCAGTATTAAAAAATGTTTTTCTATAAAAAATTGTCACACAAATTTAATTAATTTTTTTATATAATAATATTTGATTACACAAAGTACTTAGCAAAAAACAAACGGCACATAACTTATTTAACAAAACAGAAGCATTGAGATTATCTTAAGTATATATATATATATTTCAAGGATTGCTAGTATATATATTTTCTTATAAATAATTAGGCCGATGGTTCATAATGGTGAATTACCAATAATAAATTAAAGTAAATTGTATTATTAAATTGGAAATATAGTTCCTGGTAAATTAAGAGTTATTGTATCACAAAATTATTATAAGAAAATTGAAGAGAAAAAATGTGTATGTATATATACACACATTTTTAATATGAATAAATTATGATAGTTTAATTAAATATATGTATGCTAGAAAAATATTATCGTATGATTAATAAATTATTATATATTTAACTAAACTATAATAATTTATTGATATTAAAAAATAATTGATTACAAATCATTGTGTTTCTTTAATCATACGACGATATTTTTCTATGTATATTTGAATATATTCCGATAACAATAATATTTACGCTAAAATTATATAATTAAAACATTAAATATAGATAGAAAATAATTTCACGAATTGTTGTAAAAGTGTGGTTGTGAAATAATCATGTACCATGCATTTATTAGTTGCGGAAGTGTGGGGCGCAAAACAAATTAAAGAGGAATTCATATAAAAGAAGAATATTAATTTGTTAAGGGTAGAAAAGTAATACTCTCTCCGTCCTGTTAGTATTGGCACCTTACTTTTGGCACGAAAATTAAGAAAGTGATATTTTTATGTGTAAAATGGTGGACACCACTAAATTGACTAGTTTTTTTAAGGCAAAATTCTTACTTTTTTTAGTATATGCCATTACTAATGGGACAAATTAAAAATAAATAGTGTTAATACTAATAGGACGGAGAAAGTATATCTTATAAGTGAATTGACATTTTCTATTGACCATCTTATAGCCGGCCACTATGGTGGTTTAGCACCGCTCTTTCCGAAAAATGGGATCCTTTGTTCCTCAAATTCATCATCGTCAAAATTTTATTAAAATTTGTGCCTACGATATACGAGTACACTTTTATACACGGGTGCTTCATGGATAGAATCCCAAAAGAAAGTATTTTAAAAGATTCAATTTAAAGTGTAAAATAAATAATTACTGTATTAGAAAGAATTGTGTAATGTGTATTGCCTATGAATTCACGACACGCACGTCAAATGTGACCTACACAGAAACTTGAATAGTTAAATTCAAACTTCAAACTGAAAGAGAAAAATAGCTGACGTCCGAGGGTAAAGTTGTAAATTAGCTAAGAGGCCAAATAAAAAAGATAAGCAAATAGCACAGCCATGTCATCAATCCATGTATCACTACCATATTACAAATCCAAGCGTTGGATTAGAACCCTTACAACAATCCCCAGCCGTAGATGCATTTCGATAAAGTTTTACTTCATCTTCTTAAAATATTTATTTATTTATTTGCAGCAATTCCTTTTTCCCATTTCGGATCTAGCTCAATGTGCTTAACCCATTTATAACCCTTCTCCTCACCCAAAATTATCCATTGAAATTCGCTTCTTCCTCACCGTAGCTCCTTTACCTTAGGGTAAAACCAGATTTTTTTATTTTCCCATTTTCCTTCTCTAGAATTGAGAATTTTGCTTGGAGTTTTGAAGATCAGTCGAGATTGCTCGTGGCCATGGCGAGTGAGGAATTACAAGCCACCGATCTTCACAATCAAGCTCCGCCGACGGCGTCGGCACCAGCTCCGATCCCGCTGCCTCCTTATCCAGAGGTAGAATGCAGCTGAATTCAACTTTTTTTACTCATAATCAACAGTGAATTGCATGTTTTTTAGCAAAAAAACTTCTCCCATTTTTTTTTACCAACAGATGATTTCTGCCTCCTTATCTGGTAGAATGCAGCTTTGGTTCAACTTTATTTGCTCATAATCAACAGTGAATTGCATGTTTTGAGCAAAAAAACATATCTCGGTTTTGTTTTCTTTGGCAACAGATGATTTTGGCGGCAATTGAAGCGTTGAACGAGGAGAACGGCTCGAACAAATCGTCGATCTCGAAGCACATCGCGAAGCACATCGAGGCGACTTACGGCCCGATCCCACCGGCGCACTCGGCGCTGCTCAACCACCACCTCAACAAGATGAAATCGTCGGGGCAGCTGCAATTCCTGAAGAACAACTACCTCATCCCCGATCCGAACGCGCCGCCGCGCCGCGGCCGCGGCCGACCTCCCAAGCCGAAGGAGCCGCTGCCGCCGGGAGCTCCTCTTCTCCCTCCGCGCCCCCGCGGCCGGCCACCTAAATCACACGACCCCACATCTCCGCCGCCGCCGCCGAAGGCGAAGAGCGCGAGCACCGCCCCTTCTCTCTCCGGGAAAAAACGTGGCCGGCCGCCGAAGGCTGCTACAGTGGCTGCGGCAGCTCCGGCTCCGGCTCCGGCGGCGGCAGGAGCGCCGCGGGGCCGTGGAAGGCCGCCGAAGGTGAAGCCGGTGGTAACTGCTTCTCTAGGGGCTTAATTGAAAGATGAGTGGTAGTTTAGGGGGTTTAGGCTAATTTGTTGTTGTAGTGTTTGTTTAATTTTTGTTATTTGCGTATTGGTCCTTGTAGTTTGAGTGGCTTTTAGTTTAGGGATGGTGATTGGTGAGTGGCAATTTCATTGTTGTAAATTTAATGGGATCACATGGGATTCTCACTTTTAATGAGAAAAAGAAAAGAGAGAGGGAAAAAAAAGAGATTCTTTTGATGTTTTTAATTTATCTAGATAATGCTTTTCTTTTCCTTTGTTCTATTCTAATTGGATAAAATGAGTAATTTATATTTATCCATCTTTAAAAAATTGGGTTTGAGGTGCCTAGCCACTTTTGCTTTAGTTTCATGTAAAAGGAAAGTGCATTGGGGCATGGTGTCTGTTTGTTTTCTTTAATTGGACTTGGCTATAAAAGATGCTGTGGTTGGAAAGGTTTTTTATTTGTTTGAATAGAAATAGAAAAAGCTGCTTAAGAAAAATACAATAGGAAAAAAAGTTGGAAGGAATTGCATGGTAAAAGGAAAAGCAATTGTGGAATGTGGTGATAATATTATTAAGGTTTTGAATTATTTATTCTTACTACTATTATTTGGAAACAATAAAGCTATGCAGCCATAATGTGGCTAGCCATAAAGGGTATACTGGTAACTTTCTGGGAAGAAAATAAATAAATTAATAAATATCATTTAATGCACTAATCTCACTTTACTAATATACCCCTTATATATTTTAATATATTTAAAGATAGAATACATTAAACTAGTATTAAAGAGTGTTTTCTATCAAATATTGTAATACAAAATTAATTATATTTTTAATATAATAATATCTGATTATACCAAGAACTTAGCAAACAACAATTGCGCCTCATAACTTATTACTTATTTAACAAAACAAAAACATTGAGATTATCTTTAAATGTTTATGTCAAGCATTCTCAGATTTTTTTTTTGTTTTACAAATAATTAGGCCAATCGTTAATGATGCGGCGCTAATCGCGGCGCAATTTATGCGTCGCGCGGATCACCCGAAGAATTTTCCGAAGTCTCCGTTTTCGGCGTGATCCCAATGTTTTTCAAGTGAAAACGGCCTTCCGAGCAAAACTCGTGGCTTTGCCATGATCGAAGACATTTTTCGGCTAAATTCCATCGTTTAGAGGGTTATTTTTCAGTTTTCGTGTTTTTGGGGATTTTTCGCAATTTCGGATTTTCTGTTGATTTTTTTTTTTTGTAATTTCTCGTTTCTTTGAAATTAGGGTTAGTATTTAATCCTTGTAATCTCGTTTCTAGACCCAGCTTTTGATATTGAATAAACGAATTTTATCCCCATCGTTCGTGTTTCCTGTTCCACGCATTCACACTGCATCAGTTAATGGTATTGAATTACTAATAATAAATTAAATTAAATTAAATTGTATTATTAAAATATAAATAAATTTCCTGATAAATGTAGAAGAGTTATTGTATCATAAAATTACTATAAGAAAAATGAAGAGAAAAAATGTATGTATATGTATACAAATTATAATGTTAAATTATAAATAAATACTTGTAAACTAAATCGACACATATTTGCTAATGCTATGCAACAAAAGAATTTTAAGATAAAATAATTACTTGTTATGCATGGCTCGGTACGTTTTTTTTTTTTTTTGTGAATGAACAGTGTTATGTAGATGTAATGGGCATTGTTCATTAGACTACACGCAATTTTTCTATAATCAACTTAATTTAGTCGTACTTATATCAATTCGATCAAATTGTATTTGCACTCGTGTAATGCACAGGAATGTTTTGAAGTTTATTTATTTTATAAAAATAATTAATTAAAATTGAAATTCCAATAAAAAAGTATGATTATATGGATATTTAATTAAACTATTATAATTTATTAATATTAAAAATAATTTATTACAAATCATTTTGCTTCTTTAATCAATACGAGAATATTTATGTAGCTATATTTGAACACATTCCGGTAACAATAATATTTAAGCTAAAATTATATAATTAAAATATTTGAATGGATAAAAAGGAACTCCACCATTGTTGTAAAAGTTTGGTTGTGAATAGTGGAGTAATTAAGTACTATACATTTATTAATTGTGGAAGAGTGGGATGGAAAACAAACTAAACGGAGATTTTTAAAAAAATGGGCGTTAATTTATTAAGGGTAGAAAAGTAATATTAGTTATAAGTTAATTGACTTTTTCTATTGACCATATTATGGCTAGCCACATTATGGCTGTTTAGCATCACTCTAAAAAAATGGATCGACTAGTGATAGTGAGTAGTGACGACGAGTAGTCCCGACAAAAAGAGAAAGGAAAAATAGAGAGTAGAAAATGGGTGGGTAAATGAGAGAAAATAGGAACATCGGAAGGAATCACACATTGGAAATGGAAGAGAGTGAGAGGCGTAGGGGTTTAATATAAAACGGGAAAATAGGCGGTGGAGTAAAGCATGATCCTTCAGGCAAGTTTAAATGGTAAATTCTCGCAACCAAATCTTACGACATTCAGGCGCTCCCATCTTCATCCAATCTCATCCTCTATTGTCTATTTTACATTCAAAATTATTTCTATTTCTTTTTTGAAATTAATATTTCTTTTTCACTTTTAAATGTTCAAAAATTTGCCTAGCTTGTAAATCGATTGATTCATCAAGTTGGTTCAAAATTGTTAAAATTGAGTTGTTTCTGAGTTTAAAAGCAACAAAATGTGTTTGAGTGCAAAACGTGGGAATCACAAGAACTAATTTGCTAATAACAAGATAAAAAATGGGACCTCAATATAATCAAACAGTTGAAATTTAGGTATTCCTGGAAAAATTGATTCATTTGGCATGACTTTTATTTTTCTCACTCCCTACTTCTATATGAGTAAATATAATGTAAAAGTTAAAGCAAAAGTATAGAATTTATACACCATAGTCAAACTGTAGATGATTTAGAGACTTTGGGACTATCACCAAAATAGACAATTAACCCTTTCGTGTTCTTATGTACATAAAAGAAAACCTTTCGTGTCCATATCTGTAAGAACCCAGCGCACATATAAAAACATATCAATATGAGTTTGTGTTATCTACTCTACGTCACATAACAATTGACATTTGACCATTTATCTATATGTGTATTCCATTACCATATGTAACCTCAACTGTAAGGAGATCCTTAATTTTTTGTTCTGAATTTCTATAACAGATAATAAGGTCAATTTGTCTGTGGCAAATGGCAATACTATCAAACTTGATTAATCTAAACACGCAAACAATATTATATCGCCATCATCGTAATAATCTCACATTTGAATAATCTTAAGAAACCAACCAATAATTTTGATGAAATGGAATTCCCAATTTCAAGATTAACCAAAACTGCCAGATGTGTCGTTACCCAGCAAAGAGACTCTGTCAGCCACGTGTCTCTTTCACCTTGCCTATTAGTCTACTCTAACTCCAATCATCAACCCCCGTCTCTACCCCACCCCACCCCCCCATAATCAATCAAACCACATTTTCACGCACCAGCACACAGTAGCCATGGCTCTCTCCTCAATTCCGTCGATCCCGCCCAAACCCCCCTTCCCGCACCCAATTTGTCAATCCTAAATCTCTAACCCTAGTTCCACGCCATGGCGATCGTCACCGGCGATAGGTATCTCGAATCACTCGTCAAATTCGTCGAAAATCAGGCGGAGAAATTGATAGAAGGCACTCTCGTGTTGAAATTGAATCCCGTGGGTTTGCGATACGTGCAATCGAGGCTCGAGGCATTGGGGGAGCTGGAGAGCTTGCTGGCCGGAGCTCCCGTCGATTATTTGCGCGCGTATGTATCGGATTTGGGCGACCACCGAGCCCTCGAGCAATTGCGGAGAATTCTTCGCCTGCTTCCCTCGTTAAAGTTGGTTTCGCTGCTTCCGCCGCTCCGCAGGGATCCGACGCCGCTGTTCCTGCTTCCGTTCGGCAGTTTGAAGGTTTTGGAGCTCCGAGGATGTGATCTGTCGACGTCTGCAGCGAAGGGATTGCTTGAGTTGAGGTTCACGCTTGAGAAATTGATATGCCATAACTCAACTGTGAGTGCTGATTTTCTTATAGAGGTTGCTTAATGTTATTGTGCTTGCAAGGTGGATCACCTGGAATTCTTGTTTGATTATCGAAGAATTTGCTTTCAGTGTGGTGTATGAGATTAACTTGAATGAGTTTTTTCTTTCTTCTGTTGGTCATGTTTCGCTGTGGGATATGAAGCTGTAGTTTAAGAATGTCGGAGAAAGAATGCTGTATATTTTATTATTGCTCATTTTACAGTGGATGAATTAGATATTTATTGATGCATGGAGAATGTGTTGACATTTACTAGTCCTTAGGTCAACTTCCAATAAAGTCCTTGTTTATCATTTGAGCACAGTGGTGCACAACATCCAAGTATTGATCAGTTCTGCTAGATACAATGTTCGATCTATTATCTGGTTGACCTTTTGTATTTTGTTTGGAAATTTGCTTAGGATGCATTGCGGCACATATTTGCAAGTAGAATTGCGGACATAAAGGACTCACCCCAATGGAACCGGTTGTCTTTTGTTTCGTGCGCGTGTAATGACTTAATTCTCATGGATGAGTCCTTGCAGCTTCTTCCTCTGGTTGAAACCCTTGATCTGAGTAGGAACAAGTTCGCAAAAGTGGATAATCTCAGGAAGTGCACCAAATTGAAGCATGTAGATTTGGGATTTAATAACCTGAGAAGTATTGCATCATTAAGCGAGGTAATTTTCTGAAATCAGATGCCTATTAATCGAGCCAAAGAAGATGTTTGTAGTGTTGCAACGAAGACATAATTTGTTAGTGGTAATAATTGTTCCCAAATTTGATACAATCATTTGGTAGGGTTTACATGACGTTATTGACAATCAGCAAAATATACTCAAAGAGCAAACCTACTTTCAAAAATATCTCTTTTCAAAATAGAACTTCGAAACCAATTTATCTCAGTTGGTCAGACATTGCAACAGCATCTCAACGCAATTCCATGTTGATGAAATGTAAGAATCTTATGGAAATGGTTTCATGGAATGTCTTATACTATCTCTTACAAGTGGGTCCAAAAACTAAAGTGTATATATGATTCTAGTCTATTTTCTTGAGACTGCCACGCCTAATGCTGGAGTGTGGATGTCGTTTTTTTTTTTTTTAAAAAAAAAAAAAAAAACCTGAAAAGAGGTCTTCCAGCCTTATCTAGCCTCAAATTAAATTTCTTTTTCTTTTCTTTTGTCTTACTTGTTAATTTCTCTTTCTAAACCACTTCTTGATTGTATTAATGATAAGCCTTGTTGTGTTTAAGTTGCCACGAGCATGTAAAGTTTTTTTTTCGCTAATGTCATCTTAATTTCAGTTTTTCATCATAAACCTGTGAATGTGCTATTAGACGCTTCAACCCTTACATTTCCCTTCAGTTGAACTAGAAGAAACAGAAGAAAGGAAATCTGAAAATAATAAAATGGCCAGTATTATTTAATTTACACACTTTCTCCAGTCAATTTCGAGATGCTATAAGGCGAACCATATGATGTGTGACTTAAGTCACTTAACATATCATCCTCCAACAGTATCAGTATCTTTATCTAGACAATTGGTAGCAGAGCCACTTTAAATGCTGATTTGTGCAGGTCCCCTGTCAGATTGTTAAGCTTGTGCTGAGGAACAATGCTTTAACTTCATTGCACGGCATTGAAAATCTTAAATCACTTCAAGGGCTTGACGTTTCATACAATATTATTTCTAACTTCTCTGAGATAGAGGTTCTTGCTGGAATCCATTCTCTCCAGAGCTTATGGTTAGAAGGAAATCCTCTTTGCTATGCCCGATGGTTCCGAGCTAAAGTTTTCAGCCTTTTTTCTCATCCATACCTAGTAAGTTGTTGGTTACCATTTCCAGGTTGTTATTGAGTAACATATCTTCAGATTCATTGGAGCAATTATATTAACTATTCTTGCACCTTCGTAAACTTGAATATTGAACATATGATATGTTGGCATGTGCTTTAGCTGAAGCTGGATGAGAAGAAAATATCTGCTTTTGAGGATTGGAAGCGGAAAATAATAATTTCAGGCAGGCAGAAGCAGCCTGCAAGCTTTGGATTTTATTCACCAATCCATTATGATGTTGACGTAGAAGAAGGTGCACAAACAAAGACGGTAAGAAACTACTTGATGGTAGCATTATTAATGTCATGAAAATATTATCAGTGACCATTTACTGAGCTGTAAAATTTGGTAATGACAAATAATTATTTTGTTCTGATGATTCTCAGAGGCGTTCACGACTTGCATATATTGAGAATGATGAGCGGAGCATATATATTGCTGACCGAGATTCAGTGTCATGTGATAATGAGATTGAAAGCAAAGGAGAAACTGTGCATACAGAAGAAGAAACTGAAATTGAAGATTTGATTACAAGAATTGAAAATTTGAAGAAGGATCGTTCTGCTCTATGGCTGGAGGAATTTCAAGAATGGATGAATCAAACATCTGAAACTGCTGCTGGTGGTAATAGATTTAGGAGTACTACATCACATAGTAATAAAGAGATGTGTAGGAAGAGTGAGACAGAGGACGTTGACCATGCTGAACCCTCAAGATACATCTCTGACTCTTTTCAGCTTTCTGGAGATGAGAGCAGCACTATCATTCTAGGATCTGAGACATCCTTTGCAGATACATCAGTTGTCAGTGCTCAACAGTACTTTGATCGAATCGGTGAAGCATCTTCTAGGTTGTTCATGGGGCATGCTGGAGGGGACAGATCTGTTTTCAAGAATTTTAGTGAGAGCCAGGAAGAGCTGAGATACATAAACAATGAAGGGAACATGCCTGTAGATGCCATATACTTGCGGTTTAATTCCCTTGATATGCCCAGAGGGGATAATTTCAGTACAGATAACATGTCTGTCTCTTCAACAACTGCTATAAATGATATAATGGGGACCCATTCTTCCTCAGCTTGCCCGGCATCTCCACCTCATTACCAAGAGGATATTTTACATCGACGACACAACTTAGAAGAAGAATTTCTACAGCTGTCTGCTGAATCATTCTCAGTGGCATCATCTGATAGTAATACAAGTAGTGACCATGATTCTGCTCAATTTGGCTCTTCAGTGTCTCATTTTGATCAGAATATCGAGAGTTCATCTGAAAGGACTACTGAGAAGTTCTGTATAGCTTCATCTGAAAATGATGCAAATGATGCAAAGCGAAATGGGACTGATATGCCAATTTCTCATCCTCAAGGGAATTCTGCTTACACCAATGGTAGAGAGTTGGAAAGCACTCTTCCTGGCAGTGGTAGCTCTTTAGATGAAATACAAGATGATGAAAGTTTAGGATTTTTTAAGGGGAAAACTGGTTGGTTGGAGAAGAATAGACGCAGAAGGAAACCCAGTAAAAGGATGATTTCCTTACCTGAGGAGGATGATGTACATGGTGATACTGACACATCAAGGAGGTCAAGTGATCACGTAGAAAACTGCTGAAGTGATGGTTCAGGAACCAAAAAATCTGTTGGGCTTTGAACTGTGGAAATCCAGTCTGGCTAGAAAGAATCGGAACAGCACAACCTCCATTGTGTTTGGCTGTATAACAAGGGAACTAGATCTTGAGTTCAATGAATTAAATTAAGGAAAGATGGCTGTATTTGGACCTGTATTAATCTGAATTTCGCTTCTAATGAGGGGTGACTGAACTACTGCGCAGTATGTGCAATGTCTGGTCTCTGTTCTCACTGAATTTCTGGGCAGTACATGCAATGTAACCATCTGAACTTCTGAACCTATTTTAATTACAGGTTTAGAGATGTGGAGAGGAATGAGGATTATGTGGAACTAGGGCTTCTAATTCTTAATTGGTTACTTGAGATTTGGGGTCTTGTCGCTGGATGCCTGCTGCTTTTCTAGTAGCGTCTGTTTTGTATTGGGATTGTATGGGTGACCATGCAACATATCTACTATACTTGATGATGAAGAGAGTTGATGTTACCTATTGAATTACTGGATTGCTCTGGCTCCTGCAGGTCAAGTGCTTGCCATCTGACAAGGTATCTTATTCTTAACTAGTTATGCCCCCCCGCTCTTTAACTGTTAATAACTTAATATAATATGAGAGTGGTCAGGACTTTTCTTTTATTTATCTGTGGAAGCATACTGATATTTTTGTCTTGACTCCAGAATGTATGTTGAAAGATTAAATCATTGTTAGAATCTTATAATGTGATACTAAGTCAATTGGAATTTGCATGAAGTAGCCATATTTGTACAAGTTATTGAAGAGTTAAGTAAGTCAATAATTATGCTTAATTATCATGCTGTAGTTCCTATATCAGCCAGTTGAATGCTCTTGGTCCTTATCTAGGATAAGGAGTGATAACGGTGAAGCATTCAGTATTCTTGATGGTAATCATAACTATCTGGGATATTATTTTCGAACGCCATCTGCTAGTATGGCAGTAGATGATAAAGTTGAAAATGGAAACAACACAGCAGACCCACCACAACTGCAAAATTTGAAAAAGTGGTTCATTGGGAGTAATCCAAGATGGATTATGCTGATGCTTCCATTGGTGCAAGAATGGATTAACTGGAACCAAAGTACTTGAATGGTGAAAAAATACTTTGCAGCACAATTAGGGCACAGACAATTGCATTCACTTGTGATACAGGTCACTAATTCTTCAATCTAGATGACTAGATCACCTATAGGAGAAAGCATCCTGTAAGATCTTAATCATGAGATGTTATTATTGTTCAACTCCAAACTTGGCTGTATCCTTGTGTGCTTGAGATGTGAACTGTTTGCTAAGATATAGATTGTTCTTGATGGTATCCTGCACCACCCATAACTTGTAGTGTCTATGGAAGTCGTAGTGCTGCCATAGAAGAGTATATGCTGGGGTTTGGAGACTGACCTGCATTATTTCATACAAAGATGGTTATCAAATCACTCTAAACTTAATTATTTCATCTTATGCTCTTGAAAGTTATAACATGGCTTTTACTTAGTTCACTCACATAATACCTCTCTTTCTCATTACTTCTATAGTTGGCTGGTGTCGATGGACTTATGTTCCCCTGCTTTGTAGAAAAACCATTAGTTTGTGGAAAATTTTAAAAACATGAAGCACCCATATTTATATACAGTTGCTGTGTAGGTGACTTCTTGTGTTCTACTTTTCCTTCTCATCCGCTTGTGGCTGGAGTATGGTACCTTCCAAGATTGCCCTTCATATGTTTGAAGGGAATCTGCTTCTGTACACTGAAGATCTCATGCTATTTTTTGTTCCTCCAGGAAGGCATTTACCCCTTACTATGTTTGCTGGATTCGTCTTTTATGCATTTGAGATGGTAATTATTTTTCCATTTCCCTTACTATTTAGCCTTTGCTTAAGCTCAAAGCTATATCTGAAGGAATAAGTTTATACTTTATAGCCTAACTCCTTTTTTTCTTGACCTTGTTATTCTAGTGAGTTCCCACGAGCAAATGTCATTTTGTTCCTTGTAAAGTGGTGATATGAAGATAAAGCATGCTTTTTATCTCAAAGCATGGAGGTATGAGTGCTTCTCCAATTTTCTGGCCTTGCTGAATACAATCCGAGCCGAGTGTGTTTCTTTTAAGCTTCTTCTGAGATTAGGTTTTGTTCAAATTCTTTGCCCGTTTGTGATTCCTTCGATTTTTTTCCTTTACCTTTCTGGTGTGTGTCGTTTCCTAGTATCAGCTAATCTTTCCTTATTTTGCTTGTAAATGAAACAATTTTGTGTGGTTTGTATTTGATTGATTCATTTATTCCCTTTAAAGAGCGCTAGTTTGAAGAGTTGTACAGTGTGTTTAATTAGTGTGGATATAAAACTTAAGAAGACTTGTACAGACATGATTTTGCATTGGGTAATACAGTTTTATCTCTTTTCGGTTCCAGATGCATATTCTGAGCTCCCAGCTGATTTTTTTTTTTTTTTTTTTTTGCACTCACAACACGGACAATGGCAGTATGATTATAGATATGGGGTTATTGCGCCTAAATACAACAACTTTGGCGAAATTCTGGTTTTGCAAATGACTTTAAAATCCCGCCCTAGGATACATAGGGGTGAGAATTTGGGACCGGGAATTGGGAAATTCCCGTCCCGTCCCGAGTCCCGAATTTTTCGAGATTGGGACCGGGAGTCGGGACTCGAGTTTTGGAAAGTTTCGGGATTCGGGAGTCCCGAATTCCGATTGGGATCATCCGAATTTTTTGAAATTAAATTTAATTTCAATTTAATTATAAATTTAATTTTAAAATTCTAAATTAAATAGTAAATATATAATTTTAGGGATAATCTTTAATTATCAATTAAAATTAATAAATATATCATTTTTTTTCTTAATTATTGCAAGTTTTTTTTTAAAAAAAAATCGGGTATTTTTTGGTCCCGTTCGGGAAATTCGGGACATTTGGGACATTCGGGAAATCACATCCAGGACTGGGACTAAAATTTATCCCATTTCGGGATTCGGGACTCCTGAAGTCCCGAACGAGGTAGAGATCGGGACCATAAAATTCTCAATTTTCGGGATCGGAACTTCAGGACGGATACCCGGTCCCGTCTCGATGGGGGAGAGCAGCCAGCAGCAACCCCGCGACCGCCACGTGCGCCTTGCCGTCCACGCCACCATCCAAGGCTGTCGATTGGCTCATCAAGAAGGCCAAATCCTCCATGGCACTCCAACGCCACCGCCGCCCAAGATTCTAACTTTAAGCAAAATTACCGCATTTCCCCCTTAAAAAACTCGCATGCATCTGTATTTCACGGCAGACGCACCATTGCTTGTGAGAGGTGATGACCGGCGGCGAATCGCCGGAGTGGAGATAGAGGCGGCGAATCTTGTGATATGTGTTAGGAATCTAATTTTTAGAGAGAGATAACTTAAACTTTTTATTTTTTTATTTTCTATTTATTTTAGTTGAAAAAATGTGTTGGCATCTTTGTATTTTTTTTTAATGTTTGTTTTTTAAGCAAAACGACGTCGTTTTGTAAATTTCGGGGTCCAGCTCAGCTTTGATTCTTCGGAAAATAAACGTGGGTTAAAAATCAAAATAAAATTAATGTTTGTGTATACTGGGACGGCTTTTTAAGGTGATGTGTAAAACCAGAAATTTGCGAAAGTTAATGTATTTAGGCGCAATAACCTTATAGATAATGTTTAATACTCCTAATTTTTAAAAAACCCCAAAATCATAAATGTATACATAATTACATTGCATCTGATAAATCAATATTTAGTTTGAAAACATTTCGAGATTCAGCCCAAATTAATTGTGTCTCTAGATGGTGAAGCGTCAAGCTTGTACTGATCTGATATCTGAATTTACCATTTTATTGTGAAAAATAGGGAGCTTTATTAGAAAAGCCCCATGATGAAAACAATATAGTAATCTATACTTATATATGAAAAGAGAGTTTTCGGCCTATGGCAGTTTTATTTTTTAACTCTAACCAGAATTTGACCAGTTATTCAACCACGATCGAATATCAAAAGTTTCTTTATTTTTGGCTGAGTTTACAGTTAATTATTTTGAGCAATTATTTTGAAGCAGAGGTTTTTTTTTTTTGAAATAGCCTTTTCGAACCATTCCACCGTTTCAATTCATTTGTCAATATACGCATCTTCCAGTCAAAAGAAGTATTCTCAAATCTCTTTCTATGCTCTTCCCCTATTCAAATTTCCGATGCTCATTGCGATTGCTGGAATTATTGTTAGAGAACTATGTATTCTCTCTCAAGTACGGGAAAAAATGGGTTTCGAATTCTAATACTTTTAGGTTAATTAAGAATTGTGAGAAAACAATGTTCCGTCTCGAAGAGGATTAGATGCGAGGTGGTCTCCGAATTGGTCATGGCAACATGCCGGCGGAAGAGGACAATCAACTACACCAGACACCGATCGAG
>JAYJMF010199273.1:0-15338 GCA_036873715.1 Salvia sclarea
CCTATTTTTCAATTCCTAATTTCCTATAACAAAAAGTGTTTGACAGTTTGTGTGTATAGTGTAAATAATTAATTATGATATTAATTTTTAAAAAAAAATAATAAAATTCGGTATCCGGTCCGGTACCGGTACCGGTACCGGTTATTTGAGTAATCAAAGTACCGGAACCGGGATTAATCCCGGATATTTCTCGGTATTCGGTATCAGTTCCCGGTCCGGTACCAGTTCGGTACCGGTTTTCCGCTGAACCGGATAACCGTTTACCAGACCTATGTATTACGGTAGATTCTATGATACAAACATTGTAGGTGCAAACCCTCTATATGTAGAAATTATATTATTTTTTATTTATTTAAAATAAAATTCTGACTATAATTAAATATGGACCCCACTTATTTTATTAAATATTATCTCTCACCTCACTCTCTCTCCTCTACTTCTTTCCATAATCGCTCTCTCTCTCTCTCTCTCTTGCTCTCCAACTCTCTCACACATAATACATACACATACATAAAGCTGTCAAATACGGCCTGACCCGATGGGTTGGCCCGGCCTGCCCAGGGTTTGGGTTGGGATGGGCTGAGAAATAATTGGCCTGAAAAAAATTGGGCTTTTTTGGCCCGCCCATTTGGCCTTCCGAATCAATCGGGCTTTAGGCCAAAAAAAGCCCGAAACCCATGGACTTTTTTGGCCGGCCCAAATATTATTAAATAGATATTTTTTTTATACTATTAAATTAATAATCTATTATTTATATTTTTTATGGAATAATGATTTATTTAGTTTTATATTCGTTTTTTAATTACTTTTTGGGTGAATTGTAATAAAAAATATGCATGTATCTATTTATTTTGTCCATAAAAAATAAAAATAAAAATACAAAATAAAATAATTAAACGGGCCGGATTGGCCCGACCTGCCCGAAAATTCATAATGGCTGGACTGAGCTCCAAAATTTCAGGCCCGAAAGATTTCCCGACCTGAAAAATAGGATTGGCCCGGTGGGCACAGGCCTGGCCGGCCTGGGCCGGCCATTTGACAGCTCTACACATACACACATTAATTTAATATTCTTTTTTATATTGTAATTAATTTCTATTATTTACAAATTCTTTGTTATGATAAACATGAAATTTACTCTCTTTGCACATGAAATATTATTATTAAAACATAATAAAATAAATTTTAAAAGATATAATTAAAACTAGCATTATAATTTTTGAAATATATATTCACAATCTTACAAAAGTGAAGAAATGTGGATTTTCTTCAAGGAAAAAATAATAATGAGATATTTAAAAAATGATAGAAATCAATTAGGAAAAAATATTAAATTAATATATGTATATGTGTAGTATGTGTGAGAGAGAGAAGGAGAGCAGAGAGATAAAGAAGTGAGAAAGAGAGAGGTGAGGGAGTATTTAATAGTGGGGCCCACTAAACTATGATTAGAGTTTTATTGTCTAAATAAAAAATAATACTATTATTTTTAAATAGAGAAGGTTTGCACCTACAATATTTGCACCATAAAAAATATTATGTATTACGATACACATATAACGATAGCTACAATTCTACAGAGAAATGTGCAGTTTTTACTAGGAGACAAATAAAAAATAATGTGGTACGTGGGTGCTTTAATTGGACCGAATACACTTTGGGATAGTATAAATGGGCTTATTTTTGCAATAAAGCATTGAAAGCCCAAGGAGTTCATAGTTAAATTACATTGTCTATCAATTATGACTTTTTTATGTTCTATTATTAATTGCAACTTAACCTTGCTAAAAAGATATAGGAAATAAACTACATGCACCTTTCAGGTTCAACATTAGTTCCATATATTTTCCCAAAATAAATAGATAAGTTTCATATGGCCTCGTATTCTACAAGGGTAACTAACTCGACTTCCGAGTATGTTGTTTTATGAAATCATTATTTCATAAAGTATAAACATTAATAATCAATTAGTCTGGCCATCCTAATTCCTAACAAAAATAATCGGCTAAAAACCCCATTCTAAGACTTCTTTGCATGAGTTTGGATTTTTTATTGCCTTTGTGTGTAATATCTCTAATTGTATTTGTAAATTAACATATGACATCAATGATTTAAGATTTACTATTCAAAATTTATATAATGAAAATATATACTCTAATTTTTTTAATTAATTTCTAAACCTTAGAATTTGCCACATGTCATCCATCTATTATATATGCCATCCATCTATTCACGTAACAGAAAATGTAACACATAAATGCGACATATAACCTCATTTGTGTTAACTCTGAACCATTCTTCAGTTAATATCCCAATGATGATAGTTATGTATAAAATAGGAAAACCATGCATTATTATCCCAAATAATTAGCGATATATTCCCTCCGTTTCATGAGAGTTGGCTCCTTTCTTTTGAACACAAGATTTTAGAAGAGTAATAAAGTGATATAAAGTGGTGATATAAATATATATTATTTAAAATTGTATGAGTAATAAAGTATCCAAAAAATTAAGGAAACGTGTCAACTCTCGTGGGACGCCCCGAAATGGAATATGAGCCAACTCTCATGGGACAGATTGTTTTTATTTTGGATGAGAAATTAATAGTGATATAATAACATTTTAGAAAATGGTTATATAACTATTTTGAGGGTATACGATTAACAACAATATCCCCGGATAAGTATACCAAAGTTTCAAAAAACACTAGTATAATTTTAATTTCAACATATGAGAGCTCAAATCAAAGTAAACTCTTACTTTGAGAAGAAAAAAAATGAATTAAAGAAACAGCTAGTACTAATTAGGAAAATAAGTAAATTAATCCAAATTATGTTGATCATGCGTCGACGGCGCTATATGACAAAAATGTTGTGCATGCATGGTTTTGGTTCCAAGAAAAAGCAAAATGGAATAGAAGAAGAATGAGGAGAGAGATAGTTTTAAAATCTTATGAGGTGGGTGAGGACTACTTCGGTTTATTCTTATAACAATTATGTCATTCAGAAATCAGTTGAATTGCACATGTGGACTCCTTCAGTTCATTATTGTTCCTCTCTGTCGTTAACAACTAGTGCTAATACTAGTTGTAGTTGCTCAACTCAACTCCCGCGCGAAGTAGTTGATTATTCAGTAAAGTTCTTTTGTATAATGTACATGAACGAACCTATTTTTTATAGAGACACACTTATGTGGGGTCGATCTTAGATAAGGTCCTAATGTGGAGATTATCATCAATACACTCAATTAATTAGGTATGGAGACCAGTCCACCGAACCTCACCTAAGGTCGACCTCACATGAATTTTTGTGTTATTTTTATATTTCTCTCATAATTAATGTTGATATTTAATGTTCAACATTTTTACTATTAAAGATAGTATATTAATTGGACATGTTCTATTGACTTAACTTTGTGATCATCATATATATATATATATATAAGATGAGATTTTGCATAAATCAAGAAGTGGGGACATATATTCCAATTTTTCAGTAAATTGCTTAATTTCTTAACCATCCAACTTTCGAAATGACAATGTGGCCATGTTACATCCATGACGAAAAATATGCTATAAGATTCGTGTGAGTGTAAAAATGTGGTGGAAGGCTGTGTTATATTTATTTCGGGCCATAATATCACTAGGCGAGTAAAGGTCAGGCCAAATTTTGATGTAAAACTTATTGTGCAATTTGAAATTCCTAGCTAGCTAGTTTGCCTCCTTTCATAATCATATAGCTTCTGCAATTTGAATGAGGTTCGATACTATTCGTGTGTATGTAAACTTAATTGCTTTGAATTCTTCCCGGGAGTTTAATTAAATAAATATATTAAATACTCACATGCTACTATGCTAGCTATCGAATTATAATAACTTTAATTATTATATTATATACATGCTAACTTAATGAAAGCTGGTACTGAGGGACTTCTGAGTCATTGTTTGTAGATAGTTAATTTTGTGATTTCTCTAGCCCAAATCCATATATTTATTCAACTTATCTCAACGACCAAAATCTGACGCTTCATTAAGCACACAAGGGTAAGAGTTCCACAGGAATTAAATGGATGATTATCATTTGATTTGTGTATAAACTTCCATTGTAGAGAATTCATATTTACTGTAAGTCCCCTATATATATTTTTTTTATAAATTAATGCAGAAATTTAAAGGTCGTGTCACGGAGGCCTCGAACCCGAGACCTTTGGCTCAGACATTAACCTCCTACCACGAGGCCAATACACATACTTTTTGTTCCCCTATTTGTTGGTGATAGATTGCTTCACACTTGGTAATAATGCTCATAACTCTTAATGTTTCTTGTTTATGCTATGAACAATGGTGATGGAAACATATATTAGATAGAAATCAATTAATAAAAGGCCCACGCAAACTTTTGAAAGAACACGGCGACGATAAGAGTGTGATTAAATTGAGTCGAGCGAAATATATTGTGTTTCACAAACTTGTTTTGTTATTGTTTAATCAAGCCGCAAATTTTATTTATCGGATATTTCAAAGATCACAAACTTAAAAATTAAAAATATATCAATTATATCTAGTTAATATACAGTAATCTTTTATTTTTAAGCTAAATTATTTAACGAGCTAGCTAACAATCCAACAAGTTGAACGCATCCAAACCAAACTTAAGTTTGGTTCTTTTGTCTAACGAGTGTTACAAAACAAATTCTAACGGACTTTTAGCAAAATAAAATTCGAATTACCGTCATGTTATATAGACAATGCAAAAAAGTATACATGCTAGCTAGCTATCGAATTATAATCACTTTATTAAATTACACGGGATTTATATTTTATTTGTATATTAAGCGTAAAATACTAAAACGAAGTTCACCATTAGGCCTTAAGTTAAGCTCGAACCTCCCCCCCCAAAAAAAAAAAAGAAAAAGAAAAGTTAAGGTCGAATTCTGTGCCTGCTATAAATAGCAATTTCACACGCAACCGTTCTAAACGTGGGCCTATTTTATGCCATACACCAAAATCACTTAATTAGTTGGTTTTAGACCACGTCACTCTCAAAATTCTAGGTTTGGTCATAATTCCCACTAAATTACTTATTCACAAAGATATTTAAATTTGAATTAAAGCCTGTGATTTTAAATTATAATTCGACCAAAATTTGTGGATTTACATCTCTTGATCCTTAAGATTCATGACATTTTGATGTAATTACAAATTCGGCACTTAATACAAATAACTGAAAGATCATTTTATGATCAAATTAAATTATATCTCCAAATTATGAAATTAAGCATGTTAAAGAATCACAAAATTTGGCCCATGAAAAAGAATTGAAAAATTTGTCAAGCGGTGTTTCACACGAACATTCTGATAGTTCAACTTCCATTTTATACACATATGTACATATACATATAAAGACAATATCTAGACTTTCAAGGTTTACTACTTACTACTCCCTCTTTTTTTTTTTCTTTCAGAAAAAAGGACAAAAAAGGCAATTTATCAAGTGGTTCCTTATCAACACTCTAAGTTTAAGCTATTTTAATATGCAACATTATCTTTCTATTGTTGCCGGCCGACAAATTCTGCCTTTTAATTATATTTTATAATGAGGTTCAAATATTCACATAAGCCGGTTAAATTAAAGTAATAACAACTTAAAAGTAATCATTTAATTCAAATATAATACTCCGTAATACAAAATAGATAATTAAAGCATGCGTTACCTACTTCCCCCCCTCTGCATGGCAAATTATTCTCACAACCAACTAAAGCATGCAATGGATATTATTAACGAATACTGAGCTAAAATTTTATGAATGTGCAGATAAATTATATTCTTATAATTGAAATCAAATTTGAATGAGAGAAGTCACATCTCTACATATAAAAAGTGAGAAAAATTATAGATACCATACCATTGAGAAAAATGGCCGGATGATTGTTTCCTCTTAAAAACAAATTAGCACATCGGAACCAAATAAAAGAGCTCGTAACCTTTTAGTCAGCTTATTAATCAATTTTAAAAATCGTTTCTAGATAAATATAGACGGGTGGTTAAGTTATCTTAGATATCTTATTAATATTAGCATAATAGAATTATATTTATATTATGTTAAGGTTATTTTAGTCATTCCTTTTTTTGTAGTATTAGGGTTATATATTACCCAAATTATTGTATTCCGTCATTAGATTATTATTATATATTTTTCTCCTTTTCTCTTTGATTCTCTCTAAATTATCATCGAGCCACCAATTGATTGAAGATAATTCTCTCTAAATTATTCGGTTTATGAATCCTGAAAGTTTTGGCGGCCCAACGTGATTGAAGTATCAAGTCGTTTTGAAAAGAAGAAAAAAAAAACGAAAGATCGGAAAAAGGATATTTGAATTGATACCTAATCTTGTTATTTGGGGTGTTAAATTATTAGAGTTAATGATGGTATATTGGCGATTTGTGTGTGGGGTGGATTCGTGAGGAAATAAACAAGAGAATGTCAAATTGATTTGTTTATTCTAATTTGTTTTAGAATTGATTTCAGCGGCTAGTGGAAGTAAAGGAAAGGGTGAGTTCGTTTGTTGTAGCCGTACGTAGTTGGTTTATTGCGGCTGTAATTAATTTGAGCGACTAGTTGTTATATTTTTCTTTTTCTGCGAATCAAGCTTGGGTTAACTGCTCTATTTTTCGGTTGGAGTGTTTGGTTGTTATATTCATCGCTTTGGTGTTTGAATTGTTGTTGCCTATCTATGAATTGGTATATGTTTGCGCAATTTCAACAGTTCCTTGCCTCGCAGCCTCATGTCATGTCCGCTTATTGCTCAAAAGGTTTGTCATCGTCAGCTTAGGTATACCATCCTCCTTATGGGTCCTTGATTCGGGTGCCTCCCACCATATGTCTCCTCACTTTTCGTTCTTTGTATCCTTATCTCGTCATTTATCTCTTCTCATTATGACCGCCGATGGCACCCCTATGCCACTGGAGGGTGTCAGTTCCATTGTCACATCTCATATTTCTCTTCATGATGTCTATTATATACCTAACCTTGCGATAAATCTTGTGTCCGTCAGTCAATTGTGTGGATCTGGTTTCTTAGTAATATTTACTTCTTCCACTTGTTGTGTTCAGGATTCGCGATCCCAGAAGGTGATTGGGACAGGCCGTAGGCAAGGGAGCCTTTATATCTTGGATGAACTCAAAGTATCGGATGTTGTTGTGTCTAGTGTGGATTTATCTTCTTTTCGTCTCGGTCATTTGTCGTCTGAATTCTATTTGTGGCATTCTTGTTTAGGACATGTTTCAGCTTCTCGTTTGCATTTTTTAGCATCTACCTGAGCTTTAGGATATTTGAGCTCCCATTATATTTATGATTGTAGTGGTTGTAAACTTGAAAAAAATTCAGCTTTACCTTTTCCTAATAGTGAACATCGTCTCTTGCTCCCTTTGATATTGTGCATTCCGATGTATGGGGACCTGCTCCCGTGTCCACTAAGGGTTGTTCTAGATATTATGTTTCCTTTATTGATGATTTTACTCGCTACACTTGGGCTTATCTTATGAAGCGTAGATCTGATTTCTTGGGTATTTATCGTGATTTTAGAGCTTATAAAAACTCAACACTCTGTTGTCATTAAGTGTTTTCGTTGTGATATAGGGGGTGAATATACTTCTAATGATTTTTGCCAATTACTTGCTTCTGATGGGACCATTCGTCAAACCTCATGTACCGACACACCTCAACAAAACGGTGTTGCTGAAAGGAAACACCGTCATCTTGTTGAGACTACTCACTCATTCCTTTTGTGCGGCGAGGTTGCTAGTATTTTTTTGGGGGATGCTATCCATACCGATGCCTATGTCATAAACAGAATCCTTAATTTATCACTTATATATATAATCAATTTTCTATACATTACAATAAGGAAAGTATCATTTTGAAATCCACAGTATACTTGCTTCTTTTCGAACTTTAGAAAATGTTTATATAATCAACAACTATCAGTGTTACACTATATAAAAATATCATGCATCTATTTTTGGATTTCCTCAAAAATTTTGACATGGCAGACGGGAGTCACGTGAAATTACTTTGTGGTTTCACTATTTAATTAAGATTTCACATATATATGTTACATGGGATGTTGCGAGCCACGACAACATTTATGAAGTAGAAAACTGGATGTAAATCATTTTTGATATATCGCTAATAGTTGGTGGTTTAAATAAATATTTATAATAGACCGTCGTTCTTGATAAAGTGAATATAGTTTGAAGTTTAGAGTGATATCTATCTTTACAATAATGTTCTGGTTCATCGTTACAATGTTAATGTTTCTTTTTTATTTGAACCTTTCTGTATATAGAAAATGGTGTAAATAAAAAATTTCCTATATCGTGAGAACATTACAGTGAATGTAAAAAGTTTATGCATAGAACGTACAAAGTAGTTGCACTATAAAAACATTAAAATATTCATTAAGGGAACGTTTACTTTGAGTGATAGGAGAGATTGATTAAAAAATAAAATTAATTATTTGAAAGATATGATGGTAAAAAAGGTCCAAAATTAATCAATTCATCGTCAATCTATCAAAGTTTATGGTAGATTAATTTAAATTAGTTTTATAAATATATCATAGTATCACATTATCACATAAAGTAAAATCTCTTTCAAGTGAATTAATGTTATCTTAATAATTAGATAGTGTTTATTTTGAGTCATAAGCTAGATTGATAAAACATCTTGCACAATTCAAAACCTGTGATGTGGAGTAACATCTAATTGAAGATGAAGCAAAACCCCAAATTTTGTGTTGATGTAACATGAGTTTGGGCCAGCTGTTGAGAGAGATATTCGTTCACAAACCAAACTTGGGACAGTTCTTACTTTCATGTATTTGCCATGCGCGCGCCCACCACATTTTCCATTTCAGTATTTAAGTCTAGCTACCCAATATTTACCAGATTACGTTTAACTCAATTATTATGTTCTTTTTACCTAATTTCCGATAAAATCCAACTATAGATTAACTTGAAATTGCTAATACATCTAACTATAGAATATGTAAGAATAAAAAAGAATACGGTACTAATAAGTACTACTAATAACTAAATTCACATCATCTATCAGATTCCAGAGTTAAATCATTTAGGAATTGCCTGATATAATGGATAGATGAAAATAATTCAAGTTAATTTACAGTTTATTTTGATGATTTAACCATTTTATCATTCACATATTTAATTTAATCTATTATTCAAAGTAAATACTCTTTTATTATACTTATATATGACTGATATGTAACACTATTAAATTTTTAAAATTGTCACATATCATCTATCTATCCATCAAAGAAATAAAACATGTCACACAAAATAGGTAATAGAGGATTTCACTTGCTAACACGTACCTTACTATTAAAAACGAGATTTATAGGTAAGAATTCTTTGACCCCATTTTAATTTTTGATAGATTTTATAAATTATTGTAATAGTAATATAATCTTTCAATCAGGACCGGGTTCCTCCCTTAGTGGAAGATCCGGGTTGGAATTATTTTGGGAACGAATTTGGAGTTATAAGGAGGATTGGTGATATTTATAAGGAGGATTGGTGATATATTCTTGGAGTATTGGGTGCTTGACAAACTAACTTCTAACAATTAATTTTGTCTATTTAAAAAAAAACTAATATAATCTTTCATTTGTAGGCTGTAGCTAAGTAGACATGTTTAATACACTTCAACGATGTCATTTACGACAACAATACTCATACTATGTCGTTTGCAAATGATATGTGATGAGTACATAATTAGAATTTTTTTTATTAAAAGGCAAATTAAAATTTCATGCCACATCACTATTTTGGCATTTTGAAAATATAGGGGAGTCTATTTTGTTACAAATTGAAAAGTGATGTTATAATTTTAACAATTTATAAAATAAATCGAGAACTAAATTCTAATCGAATTTCGTATAATGTTTTTTTACCAATTTATCCATCTAACACATGGCAAACTGGCAGTACACCTTCAATGATATGTGAATAGTGCATGAACTATCTAATTACTACTATACAACATGTAAACAATAAAATGTAAAGAAATGAGCAGTTTAAACAATTTATTTAGCAGTGGGTCTGAAGTCATATATATTTAGAATAAAATAAGTGATGATGGAATACAATATTTATCGACGTCCGAAATCCACCGTACAAAAGGGCCTGAAGTATGGTCCATAGCCTGATTTCATAGCAGAAAAAGGTTTGATGCAAGGAATCTGGTCAAAGACTGATGAATAAGAAAAAAAGAAATAATTGAATATACTTTGTGTGTGAGAGAAAAAGAAGATGGTAATTAAGTAGTACAGTTGCAAGTTGTGTTTGTTCTGATAAGGACATCTTGGTACTTAGGTGCACCCAACTGTACTCCAATGGTTTTCTGAGTCTGAAACCTTACACCAGCCCCCCAACTAAAACCCCCTTCAAACCCCAATCAATTTCTTTTCTTTTTTCCTTTTTTCTTTTTTTCTTTTCTTGAATTATAGATGAGAAAAAAAGGGGTGAGAGTCATAGTCCCTTTAATTCAAAAGCTCTAAATTTTCTATTCATGTTCACTTTTGTCTTTACCCTCCCTCCTCTTTCCCAAAACTTCCCTGCCCCCTCTCTCTTCTTCTCTCTCTCTTGCACATTCTAAATCTAGGGTTTCATTTATTGTCTTTTTTATGTGGGTGAGTGCAGTGGGGAATTCTGAGCTGAGTCTTTGAGGAGCTGCTGGATATGAAATCTCCTCCACATTTCTCAGAATGAGCTTTGATGTGTGTTCTCGCCAGTCCATTTGTGTCAAAATCCAGTCTTTTGAGCTCCCTTTTCTTTCAATTGTATCAATTTTGTAGGTCGAGACTGTAGCCTAGTATGAATTTTGCTGGTTTTGTTACTTCGCTTCCGTGATTCATGGAAAACCCATGTTAAAGGGCCGGCCTTTTTTAGGTTTTGTGTTTTAATTATGTGTTCTAGTGTGTGTTCCTCATTTGCTGCTAGGGTTTTGTGTGGGGCGTCAAGTTCAGATTTGTGGGAGTTAGTATATTAGTAAGTGTTCTTTACTAGGGATATTTTTTTTCCTTTTTTTGAAATTTTGGATCATTTAGTTGGAATTGTAGCTAGTAAATTCATGGATGGGAGAGAAGGGATGGCATTACAAGGGTCAGCTTCATACTACCTTCATAGAGGGGGAATTGGTGGATCTGGTGGTTCAGGGCCTGGCCATACTGTTCATGGCGGTGGCGGGGGCGGGGGTGGCTCCGCCGCTGCTCAGCCTGGTGTGATGCACTCCTCCCCTGCCTTCAAGAATCTCACAAACACCAGCATTCAGGTGCAGCCCAGTCCAGGGGGCGCCAGTGGTGTTGGTGGTGGCAGCAGTTCATCATTCCATGTTGATAACCCATCACAGAGTTTCCCTCACGGCAGAAGCATTACTACGGTTTCATTACCGGGTGGCAGTGGCGAGCCCGTGCAGAAGAAGAAGAGGGGTAGGCCAAGGAAGTATGCCCCTGATGGAGCTAACATGGGCTTAGGATTATCCCCCATGTCTGCACCTAAGCCTTCTTCCGCTTTGGTGGTCAGCCCCGGGGAGAAAGCCAGGCGAGGCCGACCTCCCGGCACTGGATGGAAGCAGAAGCTTGCCCCCCTTGGTAATTTCTTGTTCCACTTGATTTACTTGGTATTTTCTTTCTTTGTATGCACTGTCATTGTAGCCTGCTTTATACAGAGATTAATGTTGTGATATGATTAGAAATAGGGAAAAGAACAGAAATGCAGTATTCTAAAATGTTGTATTGTATGTCACTTTAATGTAGATGTTGGGTCTCCTGCAACTGTTCTATTAAATTTCTGAAGTTTGTATTCCATGATTTTTGTTCTGCTGTACTTTCACTTCTAAATAAAGATTTTTTTTTTTATTTGTGATCTAATGAAACTGGCTTTAGATGTACTTATCTCATTGTCTTAGCGCATCATTCTTCGCTATTTTTGTGTTTCTAAAAATGCTATTTATTCTGCCCCCTTCATTTCTACCCTGACCCTTCGAAGGTAAAGCTGGGAAGCGCTGCTCCATGTGTTGCCTGGATATCAAAATAAATTGCTGTTTTGAGTATTTATTACTCTCTTTAGGCTGGTTTGGTATCTTTGTGAACACGGAGCTTATGGTGTTTTCTTGGATTAGGTGAATGGATGAACAACTCTGCTGGATTAGCCTTCACACCTCATGTCTTGCATGTTGGAGTTGGCGAGGTATGTTTCATCTTGAGTTTCTATTATCATGTTTATTCTGGCCATCAGCAAACTACACTTGCGAGTCTGATTAAATAGTTTGTTAAATGTTCTCCTTTAAGATTTTATCTAGTTTTGTGCATATCTTTCGCGATTCATTGTTACTGTGCAATTATGTGTAAGCTCTTTGGTACTTTTTGCATCTAGTTCGGTACATAATTTTCACGTTGTTTATGGTTTTATGTGGCAAAAGAAGTATTGATTGCTCTTCCTAGCAGGATGTTGCAGCAAAAATTCTGGCATTTGCACAACAGAGGCCAAGAGCTCTATGCATTATGTCCGCTAACGGATCGGTTTCTGCAGTTACACTCCGCCAACCTACAACTTCTAATAGCACTGTTACTTATGAGGTTTTTATCTGCTCCTTAGTTACATTCAGTAATCCTGGTTAAAGAGCTGCCTCTAAATTGCTTGAATTAGTGTTACATTTACGGTTTGATAATGATGACAAATAATGGATATTCCACTAAATGTTTACCCAGTAATGCTTTTTAAAAAATAATTTACTACATCATTGGTTCTTTAATAGCCAACCTCTTTCTGAATGATACTTTACCTAGTTGAATCAGAAGGGAGCTAAGTGTTTTTCCTTCTATTCTGCCTATAAAAGACTTTGTTGTTTGGCATAATTAATCGTTATGCCGATGAACTATAATCTAAATGCTTATGGGCCCATTCTCCTAGAGTATTTACCAAGTGCAAGTTCCCATTGATTATTTTGTCAAATATTGTATAGGATTCACAAGATTCAATTTTGTATAAGTACAGCAGATTGAATATTCATGCTCTGCAGATCATGCACTTAAACGAGTTAGGTGTTGAAGAACCCTAAACACTAGCCACCTAATGTTTGTTCTTTCAGAGTTTTTCTATAATCTAAGCTATTATGATAATTGGCTAGATACATCTGGCCAAATAAAAGCAGCTAATAAGCACTGCATTTTGTCTAAATTGCTCGTAATAAGCTTTAGTAGCAAAGAAGGAACTCCTTTCAAAATATCATCTTGTCTTTCCCCCAAATCAACTTGATGATCGAAGTCTTGTTTATATATTCAATCATTTGTGAGCTTTTCTGGACATTGTACTAATTTGGCTTGTCAATTTATTTTAGGGCCGTTTCGAGATACTTTGCTTATCAGGGTCTTACTTGGTTGCTGAAAACGGTGGTCCTCGCAATCGTACTGGTGGAATAAGCATTTCAGTCTGCAGTCCGGATGGACATATCATCGGTGGTGCGATAGGTGGTAGACTCATAGCTGCAAACCCAGTACAGGTATAGCCTATGCTTTTGCTGCCAAATTAGCCCTAGGCCAAAATTAAACTTCAAAATAATTGTTTGTGCAGGTGGTTGCATGCAGTTTCGTTTATGGTGGCACTAAGCCAAAGAGCAAGGTGGAGTTAGCTGCTGAAGATGAAAAGCACCTGCTAGAGAAATCGGGCGAAAAGTCGTTGACCCCGATAACTGCTGCTTCTAGTCAAAGCTATACACCTAACTCTGGAACAAGTGTGTGGCCGCCCGTTGCACGGGCTGAGGTTAAAAACTCCCAGACGGATATTGACCTGATGCGCGGATGAGATAAGACAACAATAAGCACATGTAAGTTTTTTGTATATATGTGTTGTTGTAAATGAAGCGCGCCGGGCAGCTAACAAATTCTCCCTTCTAGTATTATCAATTAGGGTCTAGTAGAGATATGGATGGAGAAATTGGAAGTAAAAAAGAAAAGGGTGGATTGACATCTTTATAGGCTGTGTTGTTTTTTCTAGTAAAATTGGTGGGATTTGTTTCTTGTTGTGGCCATTGTTGTAGCTATAAGCCTAACTTGAATTGTAGAACCTCTTGACAGTGTATTTAACTTGGATTTGTTCGGGCTAGGAATTCCGGCTTGGCATTTGCATATCTAACACTTCACCATATCTTATTTCTGCATTTCTCACTTTGCATATCCATTTCTGGGTTGTAAAATAATCTGCATTTTTTTATGAGATTAATGCTCTAATTGGTTCTTGGATGTTGATGGCTTTGGTTCATCGGTTATTAACTCATTCAAACCATGTTTTCTTTTTTGCAAGGCATTTCGTGCTTTATTGAAAAAAAAAAACACTTTAATATCTAACTTATTGACCTTTTCGCAATTACTTTTGTATTTATTGAAAGTAACAATTAATAATCGGAACCATCAACTTTTTAACAATGCTACCATGAGATTTGATTTCGAGAACAAGAAATTCTATGTGGCCCACATGAAGTGAGTTGGATTTTAACAAAATTAAATTGAAAATTAGTAGACATCGACAGGTCGTTTTCATCTCCAAGTCAAATTCTTTTGAATTTCTTTTGATAAAATTTAGTTCCGTTGCTAGAATTCAAGGCACATGACGTAATAATTATTAAAATTTTGATGGTTTGAATCATGCAATTGATGGAGAAATATAATGATGCACAATGCACTTCTAAATATTATATTCAGTAATACAATTGGAAATTTATTACTAGTAAAGAAATAAAAAAACTTACACTATTATCTAGCTGATTTAAGCCCCGGTTAAAGGATAAACGTCTTATCAGCATATAATTTGGAGTCAAAATTGAGCAGATTAGATATGCACTTCATCGTCATTAATAACTAGTACACTCATCCGCGCGATACACATGCGTGACATTTAAAACTCAATAACTATAAAATTAACAATGATAATTATAATTATTAAATAATTCAAATATTTCATAGCTATTATAAAGATAATCAAATTAAGATTACATTTAACTAGGATCTAATCGTGACCTTTGACTGATGTAGATCCATGGTATAAATTAATTCTTTCAATTTTTATATTTTTAAAACCTTAAACTATCATAATTTTTATATTTTTAAAACCTTCAATATTTTATACTCCCTCCGTCCACCAAGAGTATACCATTTTGGTGGACGGCACGGGTTTTAAGAAAAAGTGTTGTTTAATGTTAAAGTGGAAAAAGGGTGAAGTGAGTGGAGAAAGGGTCCCACTTTGTTGACTTTTAAGATAAA
>JAYJMF010199932.1:0-15328 GCA_036873715.1 Salvia sclarea
GGAGTTTCTTTTTGGGTGTGGACTTTTCAACTCTTCCACACCCAAAAGAAACGTAACAACTTCGTCCGCATGGAGGGAGTAATTTATTGTCTTTGGGATGTATTAATTATTATATATCCAAAATAAATAAATAAAATTTGTAATATAAGAGTATTTTGATGAATTTCAATACTAGTGTATATATCTCTGTTTGTATTTATGTTGTTTTATTCGGGCTTTGTTATTGTTTAATGAAGGTCTTCTTGGGCTCGATCTAATGATGTGGTTTTGTGTTTACAGTTGGTTTAATAAAGTCAAATTTATTAATGATATGCTGGAGAATGAGATACCCCTTTTTCTGAAAACCAATTCGTGATTTTCATAGGCAATTTAGTTACAATAGAATTTAATTTTAAATATATATCTCTGTTTGGTATTGGGCCGCTCATCTTGTATACGGTCTGGACTGGCTTCTACTTGTATTCTAGCCGTACATGTTCAATGGGATTGAATCTATGGTGATTTCTGGAAGGTTTTTGTACATACTAAACAATATGTGGTCTTCCAAATTCACCGTATATATCTTTATTAACATGCATGTATGATAAAGAAGTTGCATATTATCAGAGCTCGATACAAACACTGTCAATTGCCACTCTCATTCCGCATGAGGAAAGAGATTTTAAAAAAATATATGACTGATTTACACAAAAGAACAAATGAGAGGTTAGAGGGAATCTTTGGTAGCACCCTTTAAACACACACTATCATCTGAGGTTAATTAGTACAACTACGCAAGAATATATGAACATTAATTGATTAATAGTAGTGAAAATGAAAAATACTATCTGCCCAACATGAGATGAACTAAGCCTTGATTCTCATAGAAGGAGCCAATGTCCCAATCCTCAGTCGACGATGATAATGTCATCAATGCCACCACAATCGATCTCATGCTTGGCCTCAACTGCGGATTTTCATGTGTGCAAGCCTTAGCAAGATGTGCCACCTATAATTATAAATTATATACATGTGTTCTTAGAGAAATTCAAAATTCCTTCAACTCCAAATTTATAAAATGGAGTACCTTAGAGACGGAGTCCATAGGATAGTCATCACCAAGCCTGGGATCAACCAAATTCCGCAGTCCTTGTGTTTGATCGGCTTCGTTAAAGGCCTCCTCGAACTGAAAATCCGACATATTTTTCTGAACACGATATTTCAAATACATACACAAAATATCAATTAATGTTAGTACCAGAGCCACCAGGCCTCTAGATTCTGCTACGACTTCATTTGTCCTCACAATTGCTTCCTTTGCAGATATCAGTTCGAAGAGAACTACCCCAAAGGCGTACACGTCTACCTTGGGGGAAACATCTCCATACTGCGCGTACCTGCACGCATACCACCTCGCCTTAGATTTGAAAATGGAAAACATTTTTTTCAGGTGGCAAAGTCGAAAGTGTGTTTCAAATCAGAAAAGCTGTAATTTTTTACATAATTAGTCTTGTTGTTTTTCTAAGTGCAACCTAAATGAGAAGAGCAGAGCTTACTCTGGTGGCATGTAACCGAATGTTCCAACAAGACGCGTTTGCAGGGAAGCACTTCCCACCTCAGTCAGTTTGGTAAGACCAAAATCAGCAACCTAAACAACACAAAATTAAAGAAGTAGATTAATTTTGCAGTCGTGCGCGTTTCAAGTTATGTTGCAGAGAAGAGAAGGCAAGGAGGACCTTGGCACGAAAGTTGCTGTCGATTAAGATGTTAGCACATTTGATATCGCGATGGATGTAGACTGGAACAGTGTGCTCGTGTATGTATTCGAGTCCTCTAGCTGAATCCAGGGCAATTTGCACCCTTGTCGACCAAGGCAATGCCTCTGTAACTGAGAAATTAAATATCCAAATTATTAGCAGCATCAAACACAATATGCACACATAATTGCAGCAGCATATACCTTTACCGCGGAGATGCTGGCTTAGGTTGCCATTGTCAATGTACTCATAAACTAGAAACAACGAGCCTTCCACACAGTAGCCTATCAAACGGACCTGCATTCACCAAATTCGAAATAAAACTTAATCATCTGTGGTAATAGAAATTAATGTTTATATATAGAGAGATACAAGTGTAGTTTAATTATTACCAAGTTGACGTGATGAACATGGGTTAAGACCTTGAGCTCGGCTAGGAACTCCTTTGATGCTTGCATGTCCATCTTCTTGATCGCGGCTTTCTGAATTTACCAAAATATACATGTTGTTAAAAAAGGGTAGTTTTGAATGATCTATCTAATTGAAGTATTCCCATTTACCTCGCCCCTTAGCTCAGCGTAGTAAACAGCTCCAAATCCACCTTGCCCAATTTTATTAGACAAGTTGAAATCATGGGTGGCCAAAGCCAGCTCTTCATATGTGAACTCAACCGACTTATCCACAGTGATGCCCTTTAGCTTGGGAGAGACGCTAGGAACAAGCCTACCTGAATCCGAGTCTATCTCCATCGTCCCCGCAACTCCTACATTAATTCATTCATCAATATGTTGAAATTAGTTAATAAAAAAGATGCGCGCGGGGTCTCACTGTCGGCAATCAATGACTCTTCTGTGACATTTCTCCTTCTGTAGAAGACGAAATACAAACACGCCGCCAAAGAGATTACACCTGCCATGGATATGCCCGCAATGGCTCCACCGGAGATGCCTGCAACCTACCTAGTTAGTACAAAACTACTTCTACTTGTTTTTTCCCAAATACTGTATTGTGACAAGAAGACCAACCGCTTGAACTGCACCAACAAAATCGGGATTAGATGAGCCTAGCTGCGGACGTTGTGCAAATTTAATTAATTAATAAATACCATCTCCTACCTTGACTTCAATGGGGGATACGTCCCATTTTCATCTGCATTCAATTCAAATCAAAATGCACTTCATTAGATACACTTCACATTGTGTATTACTTTATTACAAATATTGATTTAGATGTTGTAAGAGATGGACGAATATTTTCTAGTATAATTAGCAGCCAAACGGGATAAGAGGTTTTGGGATTAATTGTCTAAAACTACATTAACTTTACCAAAATTTTGGACAAAAAATACATCAACTTTACAAAATTTTGGAATTTGGCATAAATTTAAAGTTTGTCGGATAATAACGTGATTATTTGGAGTCCGATTAAAAAGCTCTCGATGATACCCTTCAATTAATGACCGTAACTTAAAAGTTATTTTCCTAAAAAGTTATATCTATATATTTTTGTTATAATTTAGATTTATGTATCAAGCACCATTATAATTGATAACATTCTAATGATAGTTTTAGATTTTCAATAAGACTCTGAAAAATTAAGTTATTGTTCAATAAACTCTGGAGTTAGACTAAATTCTAAGATTTTGTAAAATTTGTGTGTTTTTTTACCAAAATAATAATTTTGATAAAAAATCAAAATTTTGGCAAAGTTCGTGTATTTACGAGCTATGAAGACTTATGTTAACAAGCATTATGTTAACTAATGGAGACTTTCGTAAAAAAAATTATGGTGGTGTGACTTTGTGGGTTTATTTTTTTTATGTTTTATGCACCTCATCAAGTTCAATAAAACATGCTTATTGTTTATGTTTTAAGTATTGTTGTGACATATATTGAATAAGTATTGAAATTTTTATCAGTATATGTATGGATTTAGTGGAGTATTCTAGCAACTTGTGTTAATTATTGTCTATTGACAATGTTAGGATTGATATACTAAACGCTACGAGTATGACTAGTGGGTCTGAGGCATTTAGCATCAACACCATTTTTTTAAATATTAATTGTGTTGTCGAGACTCCATCAAGACTAGAATCAAAGACAACATGAACGGGTCATCCCTCACTAGAGAACAAAATTCTCTAATTCTTGCTTAAAATTCGTTGGATGCTCCAAAAGCAATTAATGACTTTTTTTGGATTATTAAACAAACAAATTTATGTCGGATGGGATCCGTTATGCCAAATTTTTCGTGTGTCACCGTCACAATGTTTAATAACTTTTTTTGTAAAATAAAAATTTATTATTGCATAATATATCATGATTAATATTTATAATAACAAATTAAAATTTAAAAAAGTAATATACCATAATTTTTGGAATATGTGAAATATACCATGGTATATGATTTTTTAAAATTCTATTTTTTTATTATAAATATTAATCATGATATATTATGTAATAATAAATTTTTATTTTATAAAAAAAAAAATTAAAGATAGTGAAATTGATAGTGGCACACGAAAAATTTGGCATAGAGGATCCCATCCGAATTTCTTGTCACAAATATATGTTGTGGATTTGGAAAAGAAAATGATTATTAAACAATCCAATATATCTTGTCACAAATATGCGTTGTGGATCGATTAGAAAAATAAATTAAGTTATGTGGACTTAATTACCAACTCTAAATTGAGAGCTTAAAGGATATTTTGATGATGTATTAAGACTTAAGAGCATAATATAAAAATTTAAGATAGAACATATTTTTCGAGGAATAAAGTTGAAATTAGTGCAAACCAATAATCGGATGGGTGTGCAGACACGCACACGGAACAAGACCAATTGATCTTGATTATTTTCGATTCAATTGAAACTCAATTTGATCAACAATCAATACAAATTGAAAAGTAGCTTCACTTGTTATAGTTCATCTCCATTTAGTTCCCTAGCAACATCCCATTCATATTTCATATGAACTACTGGTTTTTTTTTTTTTTTTCATTATAGGCTAAGCTAGTGAAAATAGGATATGAATTTATAATCAAGAATTAGGGAGTATAGTTGTCAAATTTAGTATACCGAATTCATCTAGCACTTGCATTTCTAATGTAGTTTAAAAATACAAACAACCAAAGGCAAGGGAACTCACTCACCTCTAGCAGGCAAGAAAACTGTCCCAGATTCGGCTTCAAAATTGGAACTCGGGTTGAACTCTTTTAGCAACTCGGGCAAGACGCCAGTGTCCGCTGCCAACGACACCAAGCTTTCCCCAGGAAGGAGGGGGTACGTGGCAAACAGCCCGTATGCCTTAGACACCTTACTGTCCCCACACGAGCAGTTTATGGTCACGTTGATGGGGACCGAGTCGGGCACTTGGGTCGGGTCATACACGTTGACCCGTTGGATCCAATAGTCATTCGTGAGGTTTGCGAAGGCGAACTTCGCAATCCTACTATATGTGTCATCCTTCTGTGTGATGTAAGCAAAGGTGTGCCCTAAGAAATCCCCGTTTAAGCACTCACACGAGAATGGCACGTTGATGCGTTCCCCGGTCCGGATGCTGTCGGGGCTCGGGACTTGCGGGTTGTACTGTAGAATGTCGGGGACTTTTTGGTTGAAGATATTGGAAATGTAGGTGAGGTTTGACCCTTGCCAAACGTAGTAGGATGCGATGGCGAGATCGCATCCTTTTCGACATTTAGCTTCAACGTCGAAGCATGTGAGAAGTAGGGTGGAGAAGAAGATTGCTATTGGGATAAGTTTGATTTTTTTTTTGGGAAATATGTTCATATTTTGGAGAGGTTGGAAGAGGAAGAAAAAAATTAGTTATGAATGATGGAAAGATTCCCTGTTAGGATGGAAATTGTTGTGGCAAAAATGCTATATTGTCATGTTGGATGTAATTTGTTTATTAGGGATGAAGGGTGGGTACATGCTGTATTTATTTCTTTCATTTGTCTTTTCTTGAATTGAATATTGATATAATTATATACCGGCAAAAACTAGAATTTGAAATTGGTTGTCTATTGTTTGTTTATGAGATTAAATTTGAATTTGAAATTGGTTGTCTATACATAAAAAAGAATCCTCGAAAGCGATGGCATTACAATGTGAATTGAAAATACATGTTGATTGTTGCACTTCAAATAAACTTTTATTTCCTGTGGATTGTGGTAAATGAAATGCAAAAGCATAGTCTCTCTTGGGATTGGGAAGATAAAGAAAACTAAGTCATATTTTTAACACACACTCTACTTAAACTCTATTCATGTAGAAATAGTTTGCAGGTGCAAGCATCACAACTCTTTTGTGGAGTAAACGAAACGTCTAAAACGCTGAAAACTAGAATAAGATTTCGCTCACACGAAAGAAAGAAACCTAAAGCGATTCTTCCAAAAATAAGTCTAGTTTTAGACATAATTTGAAATATGTTGTTAAAAAATACCTCAACAGTTTTAAGATAAAAATAAATGAATATTCTTACTTGTGTAGTACTTAATTCTGCCAACTATTTTTTCGGACATGATTTCACATCTAAGTTCTACATCCTCCAATTCTAAAACGCTTATATATCAAATCAATTTTTGAACTCCCAACCAAACAATATATCTCCATCTAGGCTCACATTGTTCGCAATTGTGGTTGTGGATACATAATTATACTTATTAATTATACATAATTAACACTATTAACTGTTTTAACCTTGTTTACCGTATAGGGGACAACACAACATTGATTTGACCGCGTCTCGCCGATTAGCTGCCAAACATTTGACTTTCCAGAAATTAGCATTTGGCATCCAAACAAGAAACGTTCTAAACCATGCATATAAAATTATTAAAGACAAATTTATTATTACAATTTGCAAATAAAATTGTAAGAAAGACAACAAATATATGTGAACTGCAAGCCTGGGATTAAGTAGCTTGATTCATTTTATAGTTTGTTATGGAATAAAATATACAGATGCAGGCCATAGCCTCTTATAAGCAATGATGAATAATTCTTACAGAAACATCGGTATCACGAAATATGCTACTTTGTGGGGACTGGGGAGATGCTTGAGGCCGTCATCAACCTTCTAATCTTTGACTTCATCCTCTTGATGTGGCTGAAATATTAACCAAACTTCATTTCAGCATGAAACTCATGTTATAGAATATATTATTATCTAGGTTTTCCTTATTTATCTATTGTCATTTTTGGACTACATTTAACCTAGTTATAACCCTAGCTTTCTACTTCATGCCTATATGGGAGACTCTTTGCTGTGGAGATACAATTCATTCTTTTCTCCTATATGTCTATGTACTTACTGCTTCACAACTTAGTTTACGTTCTTATGCAGAGTTGCTTTAGGTGAGGGAATGCGTATCGCATATAAACAAAGACGGAATGTATTGACGACAACAGTTTACCTCAAGGTAGGATCTGACTTCATCAGAAGCTCGGATATCCCCATCACCAAAATATGACTGAGCATTTTCCTCAATATGCTCCACCCTGCATTTAGTCGTTGTTCGGTCTTGATGAGGAACATTTCACTAAAATGAAGTAATCATAGGTACTAAATGTCGATTTTCATAAATTTGAATGGATAGAAAGTAGCATTAGTGTGCCTAGAATATGTTGGGTAAATACAAGTTTCTTAGAAGATTAAAATCAGTGGAATTGTCAGATTCAGAAGTGAGTCTTACTCATAAATGTAGTTCACCATTATGCCTGCACTTTGCTTTAGGCCCTTTTCGGATCGATCCGCCATCCAATTAATTCTTCCAACCATCTGTGTCGACATTTTGAGCTACTGATTAGAATAAAGTTCTCCAAACACTAATTCTGCAACTATAATTATTGAGTTATATATAAGCTTCATATATGTTCCTTTCTTCTTCTTTTTTCAGGAGGGAGGGAGCAGAGACTACCCACTAAATAAGGTAGTAAATATAAGTAGATGTGGGAAATTCCAATAAAATGAAAGAAAAGAAAGCACTGCAAGAGGCAAGAAAGAAGTTCTATTATGGAGATTTTAGATGCATAACCAACCGCTCCATTTTGCAAGTGGAAATTTCCAACAGAATCCAGAGCCTTTCCTCTCTTCTTCTCTTGAAGAAGATACCTATAGTCAATGATAAATGAGAATAAGATATTATAGCAACATATGGTTGTGTCAAACACGGACTAGAATTCAAATGACACCACTATGTATGATATAAGCTCATTATGTCTTATTCATGTATGTTACTACTTACTAGAGGGAAAAGTTCATTGTAATAAACAATGATACTACTTAATAAATCTATTGAAAATTAACTAAATGTAAGATGGTGATGCGTGAATAAAAAAAAATTATTAAACAAGTTTATAACGAATATCTAAACTATGACTCCCAGGTAATTAAATTGATTAATATGTATAGGCCGCTAAAATATATCATCAAGTATAGTTGATGAAAATGCCAAAACTCTTTTCTTTAGGGAAAAATAAAATATTAAACTTAACACAGAAACAATTATAGAATTAACTTAATTTTTACTTGAACCCACGGAGATATTAAATAAGTCCTCGCTTTACCAAAATAGTTAAAATTAAGTTCCTAGAAAGGTCCATCGCATCCACATATGAACACTAAACATTCATTTGTCCAATGATGTGGACATTACACTAATGCATTATATATAGTCAAATAAGGAAATTTCACATATTACATTAAAAAAAATTCCATCTATTGTAAAACTTTCAAGTAAACTAAAGTATATTACCAATATCAAGCATGACATCATGATATTACTGATAACTAACATGAGATCAAAATAAAATAAAACCTAATCCAAGAATCTATCAACTTCTTTGACAAACTAAACATCTCTACCCTTGAAACCTTTTCTCAATCATGTAGAAACAAATAATAAATAGTTTTATCGTAGCCTTTTACTTAAGGTAACGGGATCCACCACTACCAAGATTCAGAGTTTTAGTAAAGACCCTGGAGCTAAATTTTCTTTGCACTCAAATTTTAGAAAATATTCTTCATACCCCATTTTTACTATTTTGGACAAGTATAGTCTTCACTCTTCACAGTTCACACTACATACCAATTATACCAAGAATCCCAGTTAAACTAAGCCTATAATATTAATAAATAGCCCCCACTTAAATAATTTTAACTGGCACGAAATACAAAGTCTTATTGGTTTTCTTTTCTTATGATGTATTGCAGTGTCAAAGATATCAATAATATCTCTCATTTTGTTTTGAAACTTGCACATATATATTGTCACTAAATAGACTGAAAATCTGATTGATTTTTTATTCATATTTGCATAATAAAAAATTTATTAGAAATAATTAGAATAAAATAACATAGTAGCCTCTTCAGTTCAAGAAACGGACCTGGCACAGAGCCTCATTAGTGGAGGTCTCAACGCAGATGACAACTTTTCTGAATTAATCCACTGCTGACTGGATGATAACAAGTTCCGCATTACTTCCATCCCATTTTTCCCCATTGTGAAATCACTGAAGATAAAAAACGGAATCATAAGATGATGCCATCTTAGTGAAGCTCACGACAGAAAAGATAAAATTATACATTTTTAAACACCATTAGAGATGAAGTCTTTGTGGAGAGTGCATATGAGTTCCTTAAGGTGGGGTGAAGAGAAAATTAGTCATCATTATACATTTAAAGGAGGATCCGAGGGACAATCAAATGTATAGAAAAACTAAAGAGAAAAAGAAGTGACAGTAACAATAACAAACTGGAAGAAACTATTGCAGGATCCCATAACAATTCACTGCAAGTGCAGAATCGAAGCAAGTTATTTAGTTAATTTAATATTAAAATACTTGCTAGAAACAAGAGAAAGAGATTTGGTGTTTTGAAATATTTCTCTCAAACAGAGGATTCATTGTTAAAGTTGCTGCAATCAGAAAGACCCACTAAGATTTGCCATTCGTGAGGACATAATAATGCATGTTTGCAAAAAATTTACATATATGCTTACTCAGTAGCCTCATGTAGTGCACTTTCTTCTTCTGGTGTTAGCAAGTTCTCAGTGAAAGTGGAATCAGATACTTCAGCTGGTGCCAGTTTTGACAAAAGCCACTGCATGTAACCTGGTATAGGACTAAGTGTTCCAAATGTCTGCAGGGGATAAATTCTGCAACTTAATAATAAGAAAGAAAAAGGAATACAAACCTCATTGAAATTTTTAGTTAATTTTACAAGAATCTGACACGGTAAGAATGAATCAACAGGGGAACTTTCAAAATGGCCAATATGTTGTGAGTAGCACAGAGTTTATCAAGATGAGATATTTACTTGCTCATTCTACCCTAGTAAGTTAATATGAGGTGCTTTCTCGAAAAATTTGGCAAGCTTTAAAAGTCCTTCTACAGTGCAAAGATTTTACATTCAGAAACTTCATGGTTCAATAACTTCCGAAGATGGAGAATGATGTTAGCTTTAAATAATGGGTTCTCAAGAAAAAGGAAATTGAACATATGCTCTTTCCGAAAGGGTTTCATAAGATTTGCAGAATGAGTATTGCATTGAATTCCTCAAAATGGTAGGAGTAACATACTTCAAGCGAAGGTCCAGAATAAGTCCAATTATATTTCTAGTGGACATCGTGTTTTCATTACAACAGCGCATAATGCAAATATTTCCCATAGAGTTACTTATTTGTCTAGAAGATAATTTTGCAACAGAGGGTTTTAAGAATTAAGGGGCACATTATTAGCATAGAAAGTCGAAGGGGAGGAGAATTGATTTGTGCCAAGATCTTAACCTCCCATGTGAGGAAATTAAATGAAAGTGTCGGTTATCAGAGTCGGAAAAGTATCTAAAACTAAAAGTACAAACTTACTGCAATTGTTGGCATGTCTCTTCTCACCACATCAATCACACGTTTTATAAGAAACTTTCCCAGGTTGATTCCAGATAAACCTGGCTACAGATCACAGCAAACATAAACTTTTAAAAGAAAATTAGGCATGCAAACATGTTGTTGATGATAAAAAGGTCTTATTGATTGGTGAAAGCAATCTAACAAATCTAGCATGAATTCTTTCAGAATTGTATCTAGAACTCAAAGAATTTTTGAAGTCAGCCAGTCCAGTGAAGAGGAAGGTTGAAGAAAAGCAATTTCTGAAGATTTGCAAAAAGTAATTATCAAATTTAGATCACCTGAGTGGAAGAGATGGAGTAAAAGAGTGCACATGTTGCCTCACATTCAGGTATTGGAGGATCATCCCATAGAACTTCCTGTAGCAACATTATCATCCATTAATGATAGCTTCAACTCTTTGATAAAATATTGGGCAGAAAATTGTTCACCTGTATTGTTTGAGCTACATGCTTCATAAGTGCAACTTCAATAAAAATTAACGGTTCGCCTGTGGACGGATGGTATTATTAGCTACAACGGACTGGAAAGGTATAGTTTTAACGAAATAACATCTCTAAAATACACCACTACAACTTCCATAATTACTTACAAGCTCTCGCCTTATGTGTGTTAGGTCTCATGTTCATTGGTGATTTGTATAGTTCAAATTTCTATTTGTAGTAGGAGAGTGAGGATTGAACTGAGACCTCTCCTTTCATACTTCCATATGAGAGGTCCACCGCTTGTATATTGTGTTGCAAAGGGATCATACTTTGTATCAAATCGGTGTATATAAAATTAAGAAATTGTAATTGCATAGGTTATGGAAAAAATACTGTGAATTGTAATTATAAAATAAAATATAAATTTATGATAATTAAACATTGTCCTTCACTTAATCACTTATAAAGGATATATCAAATTTCATATGCAATATTTCACATTTATAATGGTATAGATTAATAGAAAGTTACATTAATATCACTATATTAAGTACTTATGCACGATGATATAGACATCTCATGAAATCCTAGTACTTACATAGTTTTTTAGCACCATAAAGACACTAAGATAATCCCTTCAAAAGAATATTAAGTTAATTACTAAGAATTTTATTTAAATATAAATAAAATTGAACTATTAAATGTCTCTAATAATGCCATTTTTGTAAGAAATATAGCTCCAATTTAGGCTATGGATTGGTGTTGGCTTGTATAAATGACAAACTAAAATTTATGTTAAAATACATAATTGTCTCTTCTCAAATCTAAGTGAACTTATTCTGTATCTTTAAAATAAATTTATTATCTATTGTGAGCATTATGAAAAGCCAAACGGGTAACATGTCAGAATTTGAATGCATATGAATCAGAAAGAGAGTTAACCTGGAATTGCAGGGTGTAAATACCCAAAACAACGGCGTCCCATACCCAGCCTTCGCTTCAGATCCAAAAGATTACTGATTGGGTGTACTGCCTACAGATGACAGGTTCCCACATTTTTAGGGGAATATAAGTGGAAAAAGTCAATAGAGATTATAGCAAAAAAACGTGTAACCTACCTCATGTGCCACAATCTTTTCCAACAGAGAAGCTGAATCATCCCAAGTTATGTGATGAAGCTGTAGATTTGCGGGACTGAGCCATGTAATGAGCTTCTCTTTCAAGTAAGAGTCCAATGCTCTAAGCAGCGCAATGTTCTCCTCCCTTGAAAAAATAGTAAAATGTGTTGGCTCTTTTAGGAGTCCATAATTAATGCCTACTGCTCAGCCAATCAGCATTCACATGGACATGAACTGAAGATAATAATACTACAATAAAGGGGTGATAGTATAGGCTAATCTACCATTTATGTTGATGGGTTATTTTTATTAAAAAAAATCATCTAATCCTTTAAATACTATATCATTTGACTTATCAATCTTAATATATCACATAAAGTGAATTCCCTCTAAAGGAAGAATACATATGATATCGAAGCAGGTCTCTCTTATTTGACTTTTATTATTCACTACAGAGCGTCACCATCCATCCATGAAGTTTCCTCTTAGGACTAAAATGAAATAAATGGAGAAAAATGAAAGTGTAATTTGGTGCATAACCTTACGCGAGAATAGATAGTATGTCGGCTCTCATAATTGATAAGAATCTTAGTCCTCCAGGGTGTGTGTTTAACCGTTCAAAAAGAACTTCATACATTGGCTTGAGAGAATCCCTCAAATTCCGCTCAATCCTGTAGAAAGCAGAGAATGATCCGTCGCCTTCATGTGCATTTTCCACATACTTATCACCTGAAAGAATCCTACATGTTCATTAAAGACCGAAAGAGCAGCACGAACAACTGGAACAAGCAATAGGATGCATCTTACTGCTTGGAAGCTCAAGCCCAAGATATTGTTTCATCAAATCACGAACTTGCTTCCGATTAAGATCATATTCTCTAGCAAGTGTCAACAACAATGTGCGACGGTTCTCGTTGGGAAGGCCATAGTAACCCTGCGTTCCTTGAAATCAGTACCAGAGATGCTTAAAAGAATTTGTTGGCACGAGCAGAAACCTTAAGGTCCTTAACCCACCTCAGAAAAATCATCTAATGCAACATCTAGAATCTCTGTCTTGTTCATTGAAATAGCAGCATGCATTGACTGTTGCACACTCACAAAGTCTCTGAAAAATTCAATTCAAGAGTTAATCCTATACAGTATATGTAATAAATATTGCATGTTCATTCCACAATAAAAAAGATTGTATTAGCAGTTAATGGAGGAGCATATATGGAGAAGCTCAATGATTGGAGTATACTACATATGCAGTTGAAATATGGTGAAATTTAATTTTCTAGTCAGGCGATTGAGAAAAGTCATACATAACTTGAGCAAAAAGGGACCTAATTTCAACAAGGAAGAAACTTACTAATGTCTTCGTGATATTGTTTATGCATGGTAATATGGTATCAAAAGTGAAGGCTCTAGAATAGGAGAATTCTTTAATTTAGCACAGAATTCAATTGACAATATAGATTCTTATGAAGATCTGGAAGTACCGCAAGATCGGGTAAGATAAAATTCAGCTATTTTGAGTCGAGAGCTTACCCATCCCGAACTACATGCATTCTAAGGTACTATATGTGCGCATGCCATTTAAGCTGTTCACTCTAAACATGTTAGCAAAATTAACTTAAAAGTATCAAGGAGAAATCCCAAAGATCAATTATCTTGCAAAGGACACCTCGCCAGACAACACATGGGATAAAATATGAGTCAGATCATTAGCCTTGCAACAACCCAAATTGACCCCAATCCTACCTTCCATGTCAACCTGAGCTCATCCTCACAGCAATTTATGATAATGAGACTTGCATAAGTTGATCATACAAAAGTCAAATACTATTTGTTTCACAAAGTGACTTCATTACAGCATAGATGTCTCGCTAATTCAAGAAAATTTTGTGTTCAATCTACACACTTAATCGAGTTACAATTATAATTGTAAGTATTCATCAAGAATCACGAATTTAAACAAAATCCGATTTCCATCTAATGCAAGTGTGCAACCCAACAGCCACTTAGCCAGTAAAATTTAACATGCACCCTTATTATATAGCAAAGACAAGTATGCCTCCGAAAAATATAAGACACTAAAATTGCAATACGTGTGGAAAGTGGCGGAGGCATCCTGAGAAGTAGAAACTTTGCCGCTCCTAACGCCATTGACTGGCGGGAATTGCATTTGATTTATTCTGTTCTACTCAATCATACACACAATTCAGCAATCAATAATCCGTTGAATAAACTCAAACTACAACCAGATCAAATGGTTGAAGAAAGAAATAATTCTGCCAAAAAATAGAAGTCAAAGCAACAAGACTTACGGTGGTGGGGGAAAGTGGGCGCATTCTGGCACGCATCAAAATGGAGAGAGCCTTCCTGTTCTTGTTCATGTATGTATATTTAATTTTGTTAGAAGATTCTTCCTCAGTAGTATTTTTAATTTTCTTCTTTCATCATTAAGAATGATAGTGCTCGAATACCACGAGGCGGCCCTTGAATTCTTTAACTAAAGTTTCGACAATTGCAATTTGACGTGTGTGTGAGCTGCCACCCACCGCTGAAAAGAAGACGACACGTACGCCTAAACTAATCTGAAGGCCCATTCAATCATTTAACGTAAGCCCACTTCAATATTACATTAAAGGCCCAAATTAAGATTAGGAGACAAAGTTAGATTATATTTTATAGCTATAACTTAGTACACCCATCGCAATTAGGGATGGCAATGGATCGGGTTTTCGAGGGTACCCGCATTTACCAAACTCTGATGGGTCGAGTTTGGGTAAGTACGAAATGGGTTTGGAGCGGGTATGGGTTTGAAGACTAATACCCGTGACGGATTTGGGTCGGGTTTGGGAAATTAGTTGTGGGTACCCGGTACCCGAACCCGTTTATATATAATATAAATTTTATAATTTCATAATATATATATAAATATAATACTCCATATTGTGGCCAATTACCTACTATCAAGCCCAATTTAATCCTAAACTTTTACCTTTTCTCATGCTAGTTAATTTATTTATCTCTAAGAATTGTTAAATATTTCATCTTCTTTGATTACTGCCATCAATTTTCTTTTTCCCCCTCAACTCTTCATTTCTGCAAAGAAGACGCATGCTTACAAGTTTTTATCATCTTAATATTCTCAAT
>JAYJMF010200043.1:0-15327 GCA_036873715.1 Salvia sclarea
ATATATATACTACTATATATGAGATAAAACCCTATCTCCGGCCTTGAATCATAAATAGGAAACCCTATATATTCAGCAATAGGGGAGTCTTGTGTAGATCGTCTAATAGATTACAGATCCGACAGAACTCACAAAACACCAATAGAATTATAGTAATACAAAATTGGATTTGAAATTAGACTAAAATTTGACAAGTTTCGACACATTAGACAGTCTGACACAAAATTTTATGAATATTACACATTAATAATTTAATAGACGTAAAAAAAATGTATACCGATAGTATAATGCCAGAATAGGATGGTGCCGGCGACCCCTAGCTCCCCTGAGATGATCTCGGCACTGTTGTAGACGGCCGGATATATTTTGACGATGTCGGTTAGGTTGAATTTGAAGAAATTGTAGTATTTATCAGCTGGGGTTTTAATTCGATAGCTAGCAACTAGGGTTTCTACTTGGTTTGCCATTGTTTTTAGATTTAGAACAGTTGATTTCTTGGAATTTTAATTAATTAGGGGTTAATCCTCTCGATTTATAGTGTTGTTGTAACAATTTTTAAATGCTATTGGTTGGAAAGTTGGTTTAACATCGTACCTAATGTCTATTGATGGGCATTTTTAAAACCTTAGCTAATGATTGTTGATAATCATTGGACATTATTAATGGATTAATCAAGATATAACCACGTTTTGTGCTTATATTTTAAGAAAATTGACCTAGTAATAGAATTCGATTCTGAGCTAGGATGGTTGTTAGAAATTTTCTAACTTGAAATGGTTCTTGCCTGGGAATGAAAATTTATTTCCATAATTAAACGGGTAGCCGTCCAAATATATAAACGAACATAAATAAAATTAGAAATTATATATTTTAAATTTAATATATTGATATTTGTCTTGTATATAAAATAATCTTCCTACTAATTAAATATTACAGACAGTTACATATATTAGTAAAAAAATTAATTCTCTTATCAAATTAATGGTATGAGTATATATCGGCTACTCGACCTCACAAAAACTAGTTTTATATAATATACAACAAGTCCATTTTATATATTTAACGAAATTAATCTAATTAATTATGATTTGATAAAGAAGAGTGCCCACAAAAACAAACCATGTTTCATTTTGGATATACACGAACATGTATGAGGTGGCGTATTAAATTTATGAAAATATAGGTAGCTAGTAATAGTTGATAAGTTATATATTTTCTAATTTGTTTTCCACCGAAATAATTATAGATCCAATTCCTAACCGCGGTGTCTTTTTCCTGAACTGTCACTGTATTTTATAATTAAAGCTTGCTGCCACACACAAAACATACATATAAAATGCCGCATTTAAAAACATAGTTAATAGTTATGTAATATGAAAATAAATTGATATATTTATAGTCTAAAGCTCGTCAAAACGTAGATGTGACTTGTATTGACAATGACAAAATGTGATATATTAAAGTCATTCTCCAGAATCACCGACCTGAAAATAATTTCAATGCGTAGAAAAGGAGCACGAAAATGTACTCAGTGGTGGAAAATAATAAATATTTAGTATTTGTCCAATGATGTGTGTGTGTATATGTATATATATATATCGCAAGTCATAACCAAGTTCATATCCAGCCTCACCGGCATAAAATATTATACTCCCTCAGTCCATGATATATAGGCTCATGAGAGAGTGGCACGGGTTTTAATAAAATTGAAATAATTATATTGGTGAGTGGAGGAAGCATCCCACTTAGTAAAAAGAAATGGTATATTGATTAGAAGAAGAATGTAAAATAAGATGAAAAGTTGGGGATAAAAAGGTAAAATGCTTTTACTATAAATGGAAATGAGCTTATATTTCAGGGCTGGACGAAAAAAGAAAAATGGGCTTATATATCAGGGATGGAGGGAATATATCTTATTAACATATAGAATCAATACGCACATAACTAGTACCGACACAGATACAGAATATAGAAGATGAAACACGATTTCTTATGAGTCGGGACATGGTTTTAGGTGGCGAGAAGGTAAGCATCCACAAGGGTGCAAAGAGTGACTACAACAGGAACATAGATCTCAGGAGGTGGAGAAAGAATAGTTGCTTTCTCATAATCAAGAGCCCATTTTGCCAAACCCTCACTTATTGCAAGAGTAACCCTAAAACTCTTGTATAGTAGAAGAAGATCTCCTTCCAATATAGCAAGTTTCAAGGTTTTTGTAGCATCATTTACTTCCTCTGTCAAAACCTTCATCGTCATCGCAACCCCACCTGCATGTGATTAATCAGTCATAAACAGAGGCGGACGCAGAAAAAAAAAAATCTTTTAGTATGGGTTGTATTTTCTCGATTTTCAGTTCTAGCTAGGTCGAAAAGACAATTTTTTCTTATAATTAGTTCGGTGATAGGGGCAACTATATAATAATTTGGACAAAATGTTGAGAAATTTGTTCGTTTTATAAGAATAAAAAATTGAATTTTTTGCTTGGTGGGGTTTAAGCCCCCCCAATGGCTCCACTTGGACTCAAATTGTATATATTCAAGGACCTTAATTGGGATAATATTCCAAAATTTCAACCTATATTAGTAAATAATGAATCATAGCTAGACTACACTATTTTTATCAATCTAAGCAAATTAACCTTATTGTATGAATTTGTCAGATTTTTACGTGAAATGATCTTACACAAACTTTTGCTCCAGCATTTAAATATACATATATATATATAGGGAGAGGATCATTTAGGATCCCTCCTCAAAATGTTAACTAGAATCCAATCTGAACCCTTGATCTTGATTGATGGACAGTCAAGATTGATTCTCAGATTTGATAATGCTTTCTATGTACATGATAATGCTTTTAAACAGATGTGCTTTTTTATGTGTGTGATAATGCTTTCATTGATTATAATGCTTTCTGACATATTACATAATGCTTTTACTAGGCTAACGTGATGCTCCTAGATCCTAATTTCAGGAGGAATCCTAGTATATCCCCACCCTATATATGTATATATATGTAAAAGAAAATGTATACCGATAGTATAATTCCAGAACGTGACACAGCCTGCGACTCCTAGCTCTCCTTCGAGGATCTCGACACTGTTGTAGACGGCCGGAAATATTTTGACGATGTCGGTTAGGTTGAATTTGAAGAAATCGTAGAATTTTTCAGGTGGGGATTTTATTGGAGCGGTAGCAACTAAGGTTTCTATCTGGTTTGCCATTTTGGCTTTGAAAAAAAAAAAAAAACAATAGCGTTTGTAATATTGCAGCAATTTCTCTTGTAATTTATAGTGATGTGGGAAGATTATTAAATGTTGATTGGTTTGAATTGAATTGTTGTAGTAAGCTTACACCTAAAATCTATTGATGGGAAATTTGAAATCGGGGAAAATCTTAGCTAATTGATCCTTGATAGGTATTGCACATATTTAATCGATTAAAATACTCCATATGTTTAGAAACTTGATTTAGTATTGGATTATTAGAAAGACTCACTGGAACAAAATGTTCCATTATTAACATACGAGACTTTACAAAAATATTTATATGAGACTAATAATAAGTGACACTATAAATAGAATGGTGAACCTACTATAGAAGAGGAGTAATTCACTACAAGAAACTATGCTTTTAGTGAGGGAAAATTCTGTCACTAATTCAATATAATTATTGACGGAATTGTTACGGATTTGTTCCCTTACCAATACTTTTGTCACTAAACAATTCGTGAGAGATAATCCCTCATTAAATTAGTGACGGAATAGTGAGGGATATTCCCTCACTAAATATAATCCGTCATATTGCATCGACTATATTTCGTAATGGAGCGTTGAGGGAATTTCCGTCACTGAAATAAAGCTTGACGAGTTATTTGATGATGGATTAGTGACGGACCAGTGACCTTATTTTAGTTATAACATATTATAAATATCACAAACATGAAAACATACCACAAGACTTAGTGTGACACTTATTATGTGTCACAAAAAATAACAAATAATACCATAAAATTACTTAGGATATTTGAGGATGTATTGATTTTTGTGTAAATAACTTGCAAGTTTTGTATGTAACAAAAGTATAAAAATACATGTAGGTAATGTAACCAAACTAAATCTTGTTTTATGATTTATGTCATTACTAAACAATTTTGTTGTTGTAACTGTTGAAAATTTCTGACCTTTTTCTTATATCTCCACAAAATTTCCACTTTTAAATGCTTCTTACGAGGTTCGTTTGGCAATCTATGATTTGTTACGCTATAGGAAAATAATGAATTCTTAAAGCCACATTGATCCTCTAAAATTATTCTATTCCCACATATCTATTTTCTCTTTTTATTTGTATTTTTTATCATTTTCAATTTTAATAATAATAACTTTTTAATCCCACGTTGATTTTTTATGAAAAAATAATTCCATTTTCACCTGAGCTCAAGTTTTTGAGAACACAGTAGACTATACTTCGAGATGCACAACGCAGTCGCTAATTAAATACTATTAATTACAATTAATAAAAAAGATTTAAATTGAAATAATAAAAAGATAAGATGCTCTACACATCAACAACCAATATTTTAAACAAAACTATACCCCACAATAATTTTATTTAATTAATATATTACAGATACATGCACCAAATATCCAAAAATCTCATCTTCAACACAAGCTGGATATATAAATGGAACTATCATCAATACACACAATAAAATACATATATTAGATAATTAATTAATTAAACCACAATTTTTATAATAATTTTTGTGATTGTGGTTTAACTAATTAGTTGATGAGAAGGTATGCATCAACAAGAGTGCAAAGTGTGACAAAAACAGGAACATAGATCTCAGGTGGTGGAGAGAGAATAGTTGCTTTCTCATATTCAATTATCCATTTTGTTGAACCCTCACTCACTGTGATTGTGACAGCAAAACTATTGTACAATTGCAAAACATCTCCTTCAATAACAGTGAGCTTGATGGCTTTTGCAGCATCATCCACCATCTCTGTCAACACCTTCATCCCCATTGTAATCCCACCTGCACATATATATATACATATATACCCCATCAATCAATCGTAAATACGAGATACAGGGAGAGTCTTGTGTAAGATCATCTAACAGTTCAGGGGCCGTTGGGGCTCTAGTTTTGAGAAGAAACGAGTAAACACCGATGTAATTATATACTGATATGGGGTGTCTGGTGGTTCGATTGATAAAATAATCAAGCTTAATCAAGCAGAAACGAGCAACTATTGATAAAATTATATACTGATATGGGGTCTCTAGTGGTTCGACCGATAAAATGGTCCACTTTAATCATACTTCAACCCGTAATGTAAAATTCCAAAAATACCCTTGCCGAAATCATTATGCTCTGGTTATATGAAAGATCCAAATGGGCAGTCTTGGTATTATTGCTACTCCCTTTGTGTCACTAGTAATAAGTCACCTGCCATTTTGGATTGTCCTGAAATTTGCCTTGAAATTTGTGGGCCACACTTTCTTTATATATGTGCCAAAAAATAGGAACCATTAATAGGACGGGTGGGGTACATTTTAGTTATAATCCTTAAATTTATCTTATATCTTAATCAATATTCATCCTGGTCAAAAAAATAAATAATATGAACGTTCAGATCCTATCCTACTAGTATTATTGTTATCACATCCATCAAACTAAACGCTTCCTTACAAAATTGTGTGATCGCATGTTGTTAATATTTCGGGTATGAAAGAAAATGTGTACCAATAGTATAACTCCACGCTGTGATACAGCCGACGACCCCAAGCTCGCCTTCGATGACCTCAGCGCTGTTGTAGACGACCGGAAAGATTTTGACGATGTCGGTTAGGTTGAACTTGAAGAAATTGTAGAATTTCTCAGGTGGGCTTTTTATGGGAGAGCTAGCTTCTAGGGTTTCTACTTCGTTTGCCATTGTGGTTTAATTTGGAACAAATTTGATTAGTGCTTTTGGAGTTGCAAGAATTCATCTTAACATATGAATATTTATAGTAGTGTTTTGGATAGACTTATTTAATTGTTATTGGTTGGATCGTAGGTGTAACGACCTCACACCTAATGTTTATTAATTAGCAATTTGAAATTGTGAGGAAATCTTAGCTAATGATTCTTGATTATTGTTGGACAAAGATTAATTGATTAAGATAATAAGCGAATTTAGTACGTTCCTATAGTTAAAGAAACTTGACTTGCTATTCTATTTTTGAAAAATGTGTTTAGAAATATTTTGACTTTAGTGGCTTATGTCTAGGATCACTTGAATTCATTAATTAGAAATTATTTATTTATATACGCTTGTTTCAAATTTGATATAAAAAAAAAGTGATTTTACTACACAGTAATCGTCCCGGACCCATTTATGGAAATACTCACTAACTTGTTAAAATTTGTTAAATATCTAAATAAATAAATATCCATTTACATAAATTTGTGTGGGTGAAGATTCGAAACACTATAAAATATATATTAATAAATATAAATAATGAAATAATAAATTTAAATAGCAAGTGTAAAATTAAATATTATACAAGTTAATTAAATAAGCACAAATGTTGCCCAATCTAGTTTATATAAACTAGATTAAGAAACGGGTACCAATAAATAATTATTATTCCTGAATTATTTATCCCTTCCCACGTGAAATGCTCAATTCCTTTCTTCCTCACTTTTCATTGTATTTGAAAATATCTTTAGCTACTAACTCAATCAAGAATACTAATTAAAGCTAGCTACCACACACACAAACATACATATAAAATTTCACAATCAAATACACAATTAAGTTACGTATGCAATATGAAATTAAATTAAAAAGTTTATCAGACACTAAAAGTCAATACAATTTAGATCTTGCTTGGATATATTGATACTTCCAAAACTATAAGACCAATGATCTTTTAGCTTCTTTATTTATGTTTAGAGTCATCAAAGGTAGGTCCTATCCCAAGATAAAATCTTAAATTAAGTTGATCGACCAGATCCAATACGAAATTAAATTGAAATATTTATAATGAAAATTTTGTTATCACGAGAACACTTGCATTTAACATAAAAAAAACAATTGTGTTCGTAGTAAAAATGAACATCACTGAAAAAATTAAAAAGATTGTCCCTTTTGAGATTTGAATCTGGTTTACATGCATCAACCAAATGAGATATAATTACAATAGGTTTTTGCGATCCAATAATTGAAAATGGCTATAACGTTCTCATCTTGAAAAGAATTCTTATCTGAAACTTTCTCGTGTATGTATATATTGATACTATCAAATTAAAACAATAAAACCGAAGTCTTTTGAGTTTTTCTACTTATGATTAGAGTCACCAAAGTTGCTATTGCAAATAAAAGTTTTTGAGTTCGGTCGGCCCGACCCAAATATTAACAGGGTCAAAATTTTCTAATCCAATCCGACCCAAAAAGCACGACTTATTCTAAATATTTCCAACATAATCCAAATGAACATTTTGGCCCAGACTGAAATTCAGCGGAGCCTAAAAAAATTTACAACCTAATCCGACCCAAACCCGAACATGCCCGAACCATTTGACACCTACATATATCCCAAAAGAATACTATTTTTTTTTTCCCCAAACCATATCTCCAAACTCATTATCTTCTTCTTTATTTTATTTTTTTCTATTTCCTCTAGATTTGCAAGTTGTGGGCTACAATAAATAGAAAATCCAATTCAACTAAAACTTCCATTTTCAGCATACAAACAAAAAATCGGAACCTTCAAATGAATTTCCCGCCGCTACAATATTTCTCCTTCGAGAAAGAAATTAAAGGCCCAATTAAAAAAGGCCCAATAAAAAAATGTCCATATAAATATAGAAAAGCGGGCCCAGCCCCCAAATTTTGACCCAAATCAAAACCCATCTCTTTCTCTCTCTAAAAATCCCCTTTCTCTCTCTCTCTCTCTCTCTCTCTCATCCGACCAAAATCTCCGGCGAATTAGCGATTCCCAATTCATTCTTCACCTCTCAATTTGCGGTGGCGGCGTCTTCACCTCTTTCAATTTGATTCAAATCGCAGAAACAATCACGGCTTTGTTTGATTGCACCGATTATCTTCTTCAGCCGCCAACAATTCACCGTCGCCGGAGCGTTTCGGCATCCAAACTCACTACGGTGGACGACAAGGGCCGGATTCCCTCCCCGCACGGCGGCCGGGGTGCCTTACCCTCCGAAGGCGGGTCCCCATCCGATCTCCTCTTCCTCGCCGGCGGCGGTCGTCTCTCCCCCATCTCCGCCTAATTCTGACCTTTTATTTCTTAATCGTTTTGTAAATTGGTCGTAATTTTTAAATTTCTCACCGATTATCCGGTTATCCCCTTTGATTTCGAGAGAGAGCGAGAGTTGGTTTTAGATATGGTGTCTGTGTTGGAGAGGAAATTGACGATTAAGAGGGTGGCGACGGTGCTCTCGAATTACCAGGAGAATGCTTCCGCTGAAGACCTCAAAGGTATGGCGCAGGGATGCGGCCGCAATTGCCTCGGGAGCTGCTGCTTGCCTGGTAAATGCTCGATTTTGTTGTGGTGTTGTGATTTTAGGGTTTCTGAATGCGAGTTGTGAGATGAATTTGCTTTAATTTGGGCGATTTTGTGTAAATTGGCTATGTAATTAGGTTTTTGTTGGAGCTCCTGGTATCAATTTTGTTTGGAATTAGGATATCTAGCTGAATTTAACATAAAATTTACATCTTCGTTGTTGCTGTTTTCGGTTTTGGAGAATTGTTTGCTGCATGCGTCTCTTCAGCAAGTTAATGCAAGTTCTTAAATCAATCGCATTGGTTACATCATTCAAAAGAGGAAGAATTGTGAGGGTTATTGTTTATCTATAGAAAATATCCAGTTTTTTTTTTTTTCTGACTAATTTTGTAACTGTTTCAGTTTCGAAGCTACCTCTCTATGCATTCAATACTGCTGAGGAAGAGCAAGCTCACAACGAGGTAGATGGATCTTGTGACCGAAAATGCCTGCAAAAGTTGCATTTGAACAATCTGTTGCTAGGGCAATGGGAGGATCGTATGGCTCGGGGGCTTTTCAGGTACGATGTCACATCCTGTGAGACGAAGGTCATTCCCGGAAGATACGGTTTCATCGCGCAGCTGAATGAGGGACGTCACCTCAAGAAGCGGCCAACAGAGTTCCGGGTAGACGAGGTTCTCCAGCCTTTTGACAAGAACAAATTCAACTTCACAAAAGTGGGGCAAGAGGAAGTGCTCTTCCGGTTTGAGCCAAGTGGAGACGACAACACTTGTTACTTCCCTAGCTTTCCCGTTAATCTTGAGGAAAGCTCACCTACTGTCGTTGCAATTAATGTATGCTTTTTCACTGTTTTTTCGGATTTTTAATTAGCTTTGTGTATCTTTCTTCTAATAGAACAAAATGTATTTTTTTTTCAGGTGAGTCCCATTGAGTACGGACACGTGCTTCTAATTCCCCGTGTCCTTGATTGCTTACCCCAGAAAATTGTCCATGACGGCCTTCTGCTCGCTCTGCGCTTTGCTAAAGAGGCGTCAAATCCCTTTTTCAGAGTTGGTTACAACAGTTTGGGTGCCTTTGCCACCATTAACCATCTCCACTTTCAGGTATAACTATAATCTACTCGACTCATTTATCTCTTAGCTTCTTTTAGCTAAGTTGCCGTAACATTGCGTCAATGCAACAGGCGTACTACTTGTCTGCACCTTTCCCGATTGAGAAAGCTCCCACGAGCAAAATAATGAGCAGCAAAGACACTAGTGTGACGGTCTCTAAGCTGCTGAATTATCCCATCAAAGGACTTGTCTTTGAGGGTGGAAATACGCTGCGTGATCTATGTGATGCGGTTGCAAGTTCCTGCGCCTTGCTTGAAAGTAACAATGTCGCTTTCAATATACTTATTTCTGATTGTGGCAAGAGAGTCTTTCTACTACCGCAGGTAAACTCCTTCTCCCGTCCATTTTTTTTATGTTTGGAGTTGCAACCGACATATTACACTATTATGGCATGGTTATAGCTTTTAGTCATGGATAGTTCGTCTAATTTTAACACCGGCTAATATTTAGCTTGTCCACTAACACAGAGTCCTCTGACACGATCATTTAGATTTTACTACAATGACCCGATGCATTGAAATTTGAAATGACCTATCTTTAGTCTGTTATTAGTTGATGGTTTAGAAAGTTGTGATTTGGTTGTAGAAAATCACTTGTTTGTTATGGTCTTTTGATAATCATCCAATTTCTTGCTCAAAAATCGTACTTGACGGATCACTATTTCTAAGTACCATTGTATATTCAAGGCTATCCCTTCATTTGTCGCTTATTTTGGCCATTAAAATTGGATAATAGGAAACTATTTCTATGAAAATGGTGCGGTTTATAAAGAGCGTAGGAGACATACTATGAGATCATCTTATTTTGCCACAGATTTCTCTCTTCTCGATTTATATAATGCTCTAGGCTATTGTTTTCGTGAAATTTTCCTGCAAAAGGGGATTTATCGTATCCTTTTTCGATGGACTGCAGTGCTATGCTGAGAAACAAGCACGCGGGGAAGTAGACCAGGAGCTTCTCGACACTCAGGTGAATCCCGCTGTGTGGGAAATAAGCGGGCACATGGTGCTCAAGCGGAGAAAGGACTACGACGAGGCATCCGAGCAATATGCATGGAAGCTCCTCTCCGAGGTCTCACTCTCAGACGAGAGATTCCAAGACGTGGAGAAGTACGTCCGCGAGGCCGCCAATCTGCAGTCAGACGAGGAGTTTATCGGCACAGAGGAGGCTAGCTATGGCTCGGGAACACCACAGGCCGCGCCACGTCTCCCTCAAGATTGCCTCGTCTTGCATTGAATAACTATTAGGCGTTGCTAATACGTAGCTCTCGAGCCGTGGAAAACGCGCTATCGTCTCTAGATATAGGTGTGTTTCAAGCAGGATGTATTGCTTGAGAAATGGTGAATTGGTGATGCTTTGTTGCCAAATAGTTCTTGTTAATTAAAGGGGATTTTATGCTCTGTTTGGTTTCGTGTATTATATGGTAAGAATAAATGAAGTGACCACTTTTAAGAAGGTTGGTAAATTAATTTGATATTTCTATTTTTCCCTTTTTACTTTTACAGCACGTTACATGTTGAAGTTGGGATGGTATTTTCTATCATCTTTTTCTTGAATGTTTCTTTGAAACCAAGATTTTTAATTATTCATTAAGACGTATGAAGAGTAATTTACGCAAGTTACTATTGTCAACTGTTTGCCGTGGAGTTAAGAAACTAGTAAAAAATTGTGTGGAATTGTTCAATAAATCTTGATCTACTAGTTACTCCTTCAGTCCATGAGTAATTCTTTTTTCATATTATAAATTATTTGCATTTCATCCCATTTATTAAATACTTCAATGTGTTTTGTTTTGAGGACCAAGTACTGATTAAAAATTTTGGTTATCCAGATTGTCACGTTGTTTGGTTTGGACCCCACCAACTAAATTTTTTTCAAATTTTCTAATCCCTAACCCACTTTTTTCGATGTATTTCGATTAGTCTTTAGCTTCGAGATGAATTGACATTCCTAATCTTAGAGTCGGTCCAAAAAATTTGATTAAGGATCCTAGGATAATACGTGTATTTGGAGAATTGTGTTAGCAAAAAAGTGACAATGTGTGATTAAGAAAGCAATCAAAATGGAAATGAAAATTGACGGATACTCAAAACTTCCAAGCAACATGCTTCCACCATTTTCTTCTCTTTTTTATTCTTTTTATCTTTCTTTTGCTTTTCCACCAAATTTTCTAGGGCATTGTTCAGTCAGAAAACTGATGTCAAGGTAGTTACATGAACTTTAATACAATAATAATATTCTATTAAATATAGTGCTTTGGAAAGTTTCGACCGTCAATTGGTTTTATCGACATTATTAGTTGGAAATAAGGATTGAGGCACAAATTGAACTTGAGGTTAATGTTAATTAATTTGCATGGAATGACAAAAAGATATTAAAAATAATAAAAGTCACAATAGTAATAGAAATACATATATATAAATATTTCATACATTAAAAATATTCCACGGTACATTAATACCGATATAAATATCAAATCCTAGATGAGTTGTAGACGTATTAGAATACATTAATACGGGCATAAATGTCAAAACCTAGATGAGTAATAATTGTATTAGAATACATTAATAAAGACAGGGGCGGAGCCAGGTATTTGGTGCGGGGGGAAAAAAATACGGTGATTCGGGCCCCCGAGCCAAATTTTTTGGGCCCATGTATTTTGTATTCTGAAAAAATATATTGAAAACCTAAGCTTTGTATATGATATTTATAAAAATATAAGCTTTTATATAAATATCATTTTTACATGATTGTTTTAAACAATTATTTCATCATCTATAAATTTAAAAGGAAATCATATGAAATATATCACATATTTATCTCTTTCTGTATAAAAGAAATTAAAAGTTATAATCATTTAATATAAAGGGCACTTCATTTCAATATTATGAATGTTTCTTTATAAAATTCAATTTTTATTCTCACAACAAATTTCTCTACAATAAATTCTACTCCCTCCGTCCCCTTCTTCTTGGTGCATTTCTTTTCGGCACGGGAATTAAAAAGAGTTGAAAAGTGGTATAAAGTGGTGATAAGAATATATATTATTTAAAGTTGTGTGTGTGATAAAGATGTCCAAAAAAAGTAATGCACCAAGAAGGAAGGGACACCCCAAAAAGAAATGTGCACCAAGAAGAAGGGGACGGAGGGAGTAATTCGAACTAAAATGTAACAAGTATTAAATTTAGACTTTGGAGAGAAGAATGTATAAATTTATGAAAAATTGTAAAATTAAATACATTTTTCTTAATATAAATTTTTATATTTTAAAATAATAATACAACAAATTAAATAAAATAAATTTCTCTACAATAAATTCTAATTCGAACTAAAATCTATTTTTATTTTAATTCAAAAGGTTTCAATGAATTATTTTTTCTACTTTTAAATGATTTTATGATCACCCATATTCGGCTATATAGATTTATTCATATGTACTATATTGAATGTAGTACAGTATATTGATTCAGTGACAGTTGGAACTTATAACTTTTCATGAAAAGAACTAATAAAGCTGTGGAAAATAATGGTCCACATTGCCATGTGTCACAAAAATACTGAAAAGTGTATGCATCTCTTAAAAAGAACTTTCACTTTCAATAATTGCAAAATTCACTTAAACATAAGTGGCTGTAGACTTTTTTTTTTTTTTTTTTTTTTTGGAACCAACTTGTAAACTCTGTACTCATCCAACTCAAAAGCAGATAACATACATAAATAAATAAATAAATAAATAAATAAATAAATAAATAAATAAATACAAATTTCAGCAACATAGTAAAAGTATTCAACTGTCATCACATTAATAACTCATTAATTAATTGATTAATTAAAGCAAGTAACAGATTAAGAGATAGCAGAGCTTTCAAACATCAATTTCAATTGCATCTTTGAATCAAAAAAGGATAAGCGCGTAGCTTAATCAACACAAGTCTCAATCCAACAAATCAAATTCCGCGTTGTTTGATAATAATCCAATTAATTACGCTTAATTAATTACAAAAACAATTGTTTCAATCGCCAACGAAGAATTAAATTATAGTATAAAAGCAATAAAATCAACATTCCATTAAATGCCAACGAAATCCCCCTTTTTACTCGTGACATATCCGCCGCCAACTGTTCCGTTGAAAACACCACAGTAATTTCAACACTTTTTTCTGCAATTAGACGAAATTCTACACATTGAATCCAGAACTATTCCTATATAGTTTGCTTCAATTTCAAATCAAAAACGAAAAACAGTTTATTTTTTTTTTTAAAAAAAAAACAGCAGTTAGAGATGAAATTCCAAATCGACGTAATTTCAACAGTTTTTCTTATAGTACTTTTTCTGCAATTAAAACCTATGCTTTCAGAGAAAAATAGAGATCGAAGTTCTATACATTGAATCTAGAAACTACTCCTAAATAGTCGCTTCAATTTCAAATAAGAAACGAAAAGTAGTGAAAAAAAAAAAAAAAAAAACTAGCAGTTAGAGATGAAATTACGGTATTAGGAAGACCTAGTCATCATCTTCTTAAATTCCTCGAAATTGACGCATCCGTCGCCGTCGACGTCGACGGATCCGATCATCTTCCGGCAATCCTTGAGCGAGCACTTCTCACCGAGGCTGCGGAGCACCGAGTGCAGCTCGGCGGCGGAGATCTTGCCGTTTTTGTCCTTGTCGTACAGATCGAACGCCTCCTTCAGCTCCTTATCCCCGCCGCCGCCGCCTCCTCCTCCGCCGCAGTGGAACGCCTTGAACTCGCTCAGATCGATGAATCCGTCGCCGTCGGCGTCGAGCTCCGACATTATCCGCTTCACCTCGTCGGCGGAGGTCGCGGAGCCGAGGCCGTTCAGGATGTCGCCGAGCTCCGACAGCGAGATCTTGCCGTCGCCATTGGTGTCGAACTTGCTGAACACCTTCTCCACCTCTTCCTCTAGGGTTAGCGTGATCGCCGCCGCGTGATTTTTCGCCATTGGAGCAGAAGAAAGGAAATAACCGCCTAGAGAGAGAAAGTAGAGAGAGAGAGAATTGAGATTTTGTTTTTGTTTTTTATCGATGGGAAGTATTGCCGCGAGGTATATATATAGGGAAGGAAAACGCGTATAATTGCGCGTAGAGTAAAGATTTAGTTATAAAAGGGAAGAATTTCTTTACTTTTTACCTTTTTTATTTATTTATATTGTGAGAGGCAGTTGCTGTAAATTGTACGCGAATATATTTATTTAATTTTATTTATGGCACAAAATCTAAAGCGAGAAACGGAATCGTATATTCTTGCACTTATATTTTGGTGTGCGTTTGATTTAGGGCGTTTGAATGTGGAGACGAATTTTTGGGCCCACGTTTTCGGCCCGACGGAATTTTAATATTAGGGTTCCGTTGTTATTCTGTTTATATAGTTGTTTCTTCTTTATTCGTATCCGAAAATATGAAAGTCTTATTTTGACATCACCCCTGCCGTAGTCAGAAGACGTACTGTTTTCCGCTTTTGTGATTGAGTCGCGTGTTATTTCTCAACATGCGATTGAGCAAGAAAACCCGAATCCGAATAATCAAATCGTATCAAATTGAAGTTCGGTTTGAATTTTTGGATCATTCTTTTTCTTTAAAATTCAAATTCTCGGCTCGGTTCGGATTGCTTTTTCCAAAACTCAAAAAATCAGAAAATCCGAATAATAATAATAATAATAATAATAATAATAATAATAAT
>JAYJMF010200373.1:0-15319 GCA_036873715.1 Salvia sclarea
CCCCCCCCCCCCCCCCCCCCCCCCCCCCCCCCCCCCCCAACGGACGGCAGTAATAAAAGAAAATGAAATAGTTAACAATTTTTATAGATAAATTAATTGACTAGCATGAGAAAATGTGCAAATTTAGGATTAATTTGGGCCTGACAGTAGTAATTGACAACAATATGAAATATTATATTTATGTGCTATATTTTAGATTATAAAATCTATATTAAATATAAACGGGTTATTATATATAAACGGGTTTGGGTAGCGGGTACCGCAACTAATTTCTCAAACCTTCACGGGTATTAATCTTCAAACCCATACCCATCCCAAACCCATTTCGTACTTACCCAAACCCGACCCATCAAAATTTGATAAATGCGGGTATCCTCGGAAACCCGCCCCTTTGCCATCCCTATCCTCTATACTATATTTTTCATATAAACGCCGCTAAAGTTGGAACTAATCATCTTTAGACACCACTTCTCCATTGGGCTTTGACAAGATACATGACAATTACACCTTCCCTTATAATAATAAATGATACTTGTGATAATTGTAACTTACTCTTCCACATACCACAAAACAAAATAGAAAATTGTCTGATATTGACACCGATTCAATATTCAGCTATATCCAGATGAAATAATTAACTAATTAAGAAGATATAATTTTTGTCCTGATTTCATTAATTCATCGGTATTTTATTAGCATTAGATTAGAAATATATCTGATCAATTATTCCAAACATACACGATATAATAAAAACACAATATACTATTTTCCATGCCTTATTCTTCTTGTCTTGCTTTTTTTATTGAATTATCCAAATTTTCCTATTCTATTTTCTTTTCTTGCAAAAATTCACATGCCTTCTCAATCTATATATATATATTTTTTAAAATTCATAAAGAATGAGACACGAAGAATGAGAATGAGGAAGTATTAAGTATACTTCACCAATTGTGTTTTACATTGGTGACGATGACATGTAAAACGGAATTTAGCTTTTTATCCCCCAATATATTTTGTTATTGAAATATTTAAAGTTGTGGTAAAGTTAGTTAGGAATAATTTATAGACTGATCATTTTAACTTTTTTTATTTTTTTTATTCTCTTTTCTTTTACTCGAAATTGGATCAGTTTAAACTTTTAAAATAAGATAAATTTGTATATGTAAATTATTCTGTCAAGCCCAATTTGGAGTCCAATAAGTTTTCCACATAAGGTGGGCCTATGACTATAGCAGCATAGCTTATTGGGCCAATTAGCATTGTTTTGCGCTCGGGTGTGTACTATATAAAGGTTCCATAAACCCATCGACCAAACCCTAGTTTGAGAAGAGAGGCCGGTAGCATTTCAGAGTGATTCTCACATCCTCGCTGCCTCACATCGAAGATGAAGGTTCATTCTCTCGCTCTCTCTCTATCACACTCGTTCCAAATCTCAGCTGTGCATATGTTTTGCTCGTCTCTTATTCAAGATTCTATTTTTTTTTATGTAGTTCAACGTCGCCAATCCGACCACTGGTTGCCAGAAGAAGCTGGAAATCGACGATGACCTAAAACTGTATGTCTTTGTTCTTCGTTTTCCAATCTCTATTCTGATTATAAATGCCTTATGAGATTTTTGTTTACTTCCGGATTATAAGATGCCCATTGGCATTCATTGGTGTAATTTTAGCTGTAGATTTGTTAGAATAAACTACTTTTCACGTTTTTTTTTTCCAGCATGTATGAATTTTACTTTACGAGATTTTACCTCGGCGAACAAGTTAAAAAACTGGCTTTCCTCTCGACGTTGATTTGTCTGATTATTCGAATATGTGAAATCTCTAAAATAGGAAGCGTTTTAGAACGAGTATCTTTTCGACTTTTGTATGTTTAAGAAGCGAGTTTATACATATTTATTTCATCATCAGCTTACTTTGCCTAATGTTGGTTTTCTTTGCTGTTTTCCGAGGATTAATTTATTTGCCCAATTTTATTGCTGCTTTACTAAATCATTCTTGAACAGTCTTTTGTTCATTGCTGATCGTTTTATTACTTTACCCCCCCTGCATTGCTCTTCACATATTAGTTTTTTGAACAATTTGTTTCTTAATTTAGTTTTCCAAAAGCATGAACCTTTTGACTTTGTTCATGTCCCTTTTTAGTATTCTAGTTTGTAATGGATATGCTATTTAGTGATTGTAATTAGACTTTTTGTGTTGTACTGGACGCATAATCATGTTGCAGCCATCTTTGGTTCCTAGTTTTAGTTTTAGTTTTATTTGGTTGTGACTTGCTTGAGCTTTGTTTGATTTCTCTGATTATTCGGTCAATTTGCAGCCGTGTTTTCTGGGACAAGAGGATCTCTCAGGAAGTCAGTGGAGATGCACTTGGAGATGTATGTAACTAGTTGTTGATATCAGTGTCCTAAATATTGGATCTACTTTTTTTTGATTGCATCAATTCTAACATGGCTACGACCTAATTAATCCAGGAATTTAAGGGGTACGTCTTCAAGATTATGGGGGGTTGTGACAAGCAGGGCTTCCCAATGAAGCAGGGTGTCTTGACACCTGGTCGTGTTAGACTCCTGCTGCACCGTGGTATGTAGGATGTCTTTACTCACTTGCTAAGATTTCCATGAAACTTGTAGTTTCTAATTGAGATTCACTTATGAACAGGCACCCCGTGCTTCCGTGGTTATGGAAGGAGAAATGGTGAGCGCCGAAGGAAGTCTGTCCGTGGCTGCATCGTGAGTCCCGACCTTTCTGTTCTTAACTTGGTCATTGTGAAAAAGGGTGAAAATGATCTACCTGGTCTCACTGACATGGAGAAACCAAGGATGAGGGGTCCAAAGAGGGCTTCAAAGATCCGCAAGCTCTTCAACCTCAACAAGGAAGATGATGTTAGGAAGTATGTTAACACATACCGTCGCACATTCACTACCAAAGCTGGTGAGTTTTTTTTTTTTTTTCCTTTTCTTTTCTCATATCCTAATTAATGTGCTTGAATTTGATTTCTTGTCTTCAATTTGACATCATATAATCTATGTAACACAGGCAAGAAAGTCAGCAAAGCGCCTAAAATCCAAAGGCTCGTTACTCCACTTACCTTGCAGAGGAAGAGGGGTAGAATTGCTGAGAAGAAGAAGAGAATTGCCAAGGCGAAGTCAGAAGCTGCTGATTACCAGAAGCTTCTTGCTCAACGATTGAAGGAGCAGAGGGAAAGACGGAGTGAGAGCTTGGCTAAGAAGAGGTCTAGACTCTCTGCAGCCTCAAAGCCTTCCATTGCTGCTTGATGTCTTTGTTAGGGATGATACCTTTTGTGAGTCATGTGTGTTGTCGCCATGTGCTGTTTCGGCCTTGGGTCTTTTGCTGGTCTTAGCTAAGGAGGTTTTAAGTATTTTCTGCTGCTGGCTAATTTGCTTCTGAGAAGATTTTGGATGGTTGTTTTGTTTAATACTCTCTTTAGTTTAATATATCAATGCGTTGCTGTCAGTTTTTATTGGAATTATACACTCCCTCTTTGTTGCTTTGAACCTGGAACATTTGATTGATTCTTCATTCTAAAAGAGATGTTACTTAGTAATTGTTGAATGATTGATGTGTTTTCCTATTTTCAGGATTTCTTTTCATTGGCAGATCTAACCAACTTCCAACTTTATTGATCAATCTTTTCCTTTCTGAAATTCGTCCATCTTTTTATCTTCGAATTTGATAAGATGCGTGATCGTAAATTCTGTAAGATGTGAGAGAAGTTTGCAAATTTGCTTCAATGATAATATCTCAATATGCAATTTATCTTTTCTTCATTTTTGTTTCAAATAAATTCAAGATCATAAATTTCTAAATAAAGTTGTCTAAAATAAACGTACTAGATGCTAATTATGTCTTCCCCGCTTTCAGCCTCCTGTTCCATTATGAGTAGCTATATATTTAATCCGGGGCAAAGTAATCTTGTTCAAATTTTTAGATCAAATTCTACTTAGTTTTTCTGAATTATATAGCTATTATCAATAAAGAGTTGGTACAAAATCAGATTAAAATTTTAAAATGCAACGAACTTCAATGAATATTTTCTAAGAAATGAGATGCATCACAGGAATTATATTAAAATATTCGAGTGGGCAAAAGCCCAATCCAGTAAAAAAGGCCCAATTAGTTAAACCCACTTGTTCATCCCCTAACGACCAAAAATGAGCGCAGTTTCGACATTCAAAAGCAGCAGCTGCAGCAGAAGTTACACACTTTCAACTACTGAGCACAGAAAACAAGCAATCCAATTGAAAGAGCGAGAAAACGAAAACAAAAGAGAGAAAATGGGAGGAAGGGGAAGATCTCGCACTCAGAGAAAGCACTTCAGCCAGAACCGGGAGAACGTCTGGAAGCGCTCCAAATCCGATGCTTCTGCTGTTGACACAACCGCCGACGCCAACAATGGCGCCAAGTTACACTGGGAGCCCTTTAAGACGCAGAACCCAGCTTTCGACGAGTATTACAAAGTAAGCATCGGAGATTTGTGGCTGAAAATCGAATTTTATGTTTTTCCCTTTACTTTGTCTTCATGTATGTAATTTGTTATGATTGTTTTTTAATTGTATATAGGAGCAAGGAATTGTATCAACTGAAGAATGGGATACCTTCATTAAGTATCTTAGGACGCCGCTCCCTGCTGCTTTCAGAATTAATTCCAGGTTCGTCGTCACTAGTTTGTTTTTGTGGGTGTGCTTAGCGGACAGCGAGGAACTCGGAAAAACTAAGTTCTGCTGATAGCCTGTGCTGTAATTTCTCTTTAGCCTGTGCTGTAATTTCTCTTTAGATGTTTGATTTTATGTTAAATGCTATTGGCACAGAAATTGGTGTCCAGTTTTGGGAGTATGTTACTGGCACATGTTTGTTTGAATCAACAAATTTAATGTTAAGAGTATTGTTCCTGGATATGAAGACTGAGTGAAAATCTGTGTTATGGTGTCAATTCCCCCTGGTTGCCAAGATTTTGATTGATGATACATTTCTGTTGATAATTTCAATTGGGTCGGAAATAGTGCAGAGTTGGGGTTTTCTAATTGATGGATTGCCAAATATATGTGGTTATGAATAACAAATTAGAGAACACTTTCACTTTTAACTTCAAACCAAGATGATGCCTGGTTCATCTCCCTGCTTGTTTGATGTAGCTATGTACTGTTTAATTATGACATCAAGTGTTATGGGGAACTTAACCTGGGTATGGCTCTTATTTCTGTCAGGTTTTTAGTAATCATCTCGACTATCTCTGTTTGCTCCCATCTAGATCAAACAATCTTAAATTTCTTTCTCTTAAAATAGAACCTTTTTCAGGCCATATGCTTAATGTTGACCTATTTCTGCAGTAGTCAGTTTTATAAGGATATTCTATTCCGATTGGAGAATGACTTCATGAAATCCCTTCCGGCAGAGGTAGATTGGCATGTTCATGGTTTTTAGCTGCCAATGGAGATAATAATGAAGGATTCTGATGTGTTTAATTTATGCAGGATACTGATGGAAATGCAGTGAATGCGATAGAGGTATTGCCATGGTACCCTGATCATCTTGCTTGGCAATCATATTATTCTCGAAACCAGTTGCGAAAAAATCAAGCCCTTGAGCAGTGAGTTCTTTGTTTACGCTCTGTTTTTGTTCTGGACTGTAAAAAATAAGAATGCAGTTAAATTTGCTGTGGGTCAAAGCATTTCTCTTTTCTTTAGATTACTCAGTCGAATCTTGTGCTGGCAGCCTTAACATTTTTTGTCTGTAAATAAGTGGGAATACAGTGATCATAATTACTAAGGCTTCAAAAGATCATGGTATTCAGGCAGAAGAAAAAGAATTATAAGGACATCACATCAGAGAGATCAGGATACAAAAGATGTTGAGATTATAGGGGATCTCAAAGATGAATGCATGGCAGCATGCTTGGTTGATGGATTGCTATTGTCATGTTGTGGGACCTATTCATGCATAAATGTTACTCAGTATAGTTTAACTAGTCATTCTCATATACTCCAAACTGCATGCTGCATGAACTGATAGTTGTGGAAGTTGGTCTATTGAAAGTTTGAAACCTTTTCAAATTCTATCCATCTTTATATTGATTTTGTTGTAAGCCTTTCACGAACGACATATAACATGTTTCCTGTCACCTATACCTATATATTATTGTACATAAATATGCACAAGTTGCACTGCCTTGGAGGGAAAAGCACAGTTAGTTTCTGAAGGTGCCACAATCTTATTTTATTATATTCTTTCCAGCCTCTATAAAGGTGACACCTATTGGCTTACCATTCTACAAAGTGTACAGTACCGGGAATAGTAGGGCAGCTGTATTCAATGATTTTGGTGATTTATAGGAATGCTAATCTTTGTGGTTGCTAAATTTGAGAGCAGCCCTTTTTGTGTATTCTTAGATGCTTGTTTGTTGAGTTACTGAGTACTAGTCTACCATGTCCGTGATTATAACTTAGCCATTTTATGACTTTTCTGTATTTGTTACATAAACTTTTCCAGGTTTCACGAGTTTCTGAAGCTAGAAAATGAGATTGGAAACATTACGAGACAGGAAGCTGTGAGCATGGTGGGCTATCCTCAATGTTTTGTTCTTTTGATCTTTTGCAATTTCAGTTGAAATTTGTAAATGTTATATTATTTGAATCACATCTGGATCACATTTCTTATTCATGCTTTATTATACATTGTAACAGGTTCCTCCTCTGTTCCTTGATGTACGTCCAGATCATTTTGTTCTTGACAGTAAGCTCTATAATTGACTTCACAACTGTCTATGTTTCTTTTCTTTTTGGCATAAAATGGTGTCAATATTCTATAACCACTTGGATGTCTAAACACTGTCAATTTCTTATACATAATGCAGTGTGTGCGGCACCAGGGTCAAAAACATTTCAGTTGTTGGAGATGATATACAAGTTGACTGAACCTGGAACTCTACCCACTGGAATGGTATTATTCCTTGCCTTTTCTTTCATTTAGTGACATGATCTCCTATCTTAGATGGGTTATCCAAGCACCTCTTGGTATGTTTAGAATTTACTCTCCAACAATGTTCTTGTAGTTGTCCATTTCTGATACTTCTAATGTAATTTATATCCTATCACATGCCCTGATATAGGTCATAGCAAATGATCTGGATGTGCAAAGATGCAATCTTCTTATTCACCAGACGAAAAGAATGTGCACTGCAAACTTGATTGTCACAAATCATGAAGCGCAACACTTTCCAAGCTGCCATTTACACAAGAGTGTTGAGAACATTAAAGAACCTGCAATTCGTCAGCTTCAATTTGATCGTGTCTTGTGTGATGTCCCTTGTAGTGGTGATGGAACTTTACGTAAGGCTCCTGATATGTGGAAGAAATGGTAATTAAATTTATTGTTTCAGAATATTATTTAACTCTTCTTTCCATCTTCTATGCCCTATTATTGACCATACTCCCACCTGTGCACTTCTTCATTTCAGGAATGCAGGAATGGGTAATGGTCTCTTTGGCCTGCAAGTTCAGATTGCAATGCGAGGTACCTTTTTTCCTGACCTGAATTCTCTTTCTGAGTAACTTGCAAGACTCCAAATGAGAAAGCAGTGGCTCATTGTGCCCTCAAATCAGTAAATGCTAGCTATTTGTGTCAGAGTTGTGTTGTTACTAGTTTTATTGTCCAAAAATTGTATCATGAAGTTGTAACCATTTGGAAATCATGTGTGACTTACACTGTTATTCTGATACTTGTCATTCTCAGATCCTACTATCTCTATATGGTAAGAAGCTCATCATAAATTATTTGCTCTGTCAAACTGGGGAATTTTGAAGAAGCTTGCTTGTCTAGGTGCAGGCAGATATGCTATTTTGCCTTGAGTTTTCCCTTGTTCATTTCTTTTCATATGCTTTTCACCGTGCCAGTGGGTTAGTGGGAGTACATTAAATTTATACCATTTAGCTTTAGTTGCTTGCATGATGAGTACTAAAATTGAACTAAAGTTAGAGTGTTGTAGCATGCATTTATCTTGTGTGCATGTGCTTGCATGTTTATTACAATTCCTGGCAGGAAATTTCTTCTTTTCGGGTTATAACAGAAAATTCTAAAGGTTTCTATTTGGATGCGTGACTATTCCAGGTCTAGCACTGCTCAAAGTTGGTGGTCGATTGGTGTATTCCACCTGCTCAATGAACCCAGTGGAGAATGAGGCTGTAGTTGCCGAGGTAGATTATGAATTTTAATAGGAAGTGGTGTATTTGTTGATGGGACTAATGCCAGCCTTAAGCAAAGACTGTAAAATCAATTTTTTCAAGGAAATGGTGAAAGAATCGAAGTGCGAGTGGAAAAATCATTAGCTTATATCATTTATTTTTTGTCTTCAAACTTTCTTCATCTTCCACTTGAAACTATCTTTTATTCTTCTAGGATCTAATGGTTCTACCTTGTCCACCTCAGGTCTTACGGAGATGTAAAGGAACGGTCGAACTCGTAGATGTCTCCACTGAGCTTCCCCAGCTTGCCAGAAGGCCTGGTGTAAAGTCATGGAAGGTTAGTACATATTTGAGGACTATACCATTTGCTTTCTTTTCCAGTGTTACAGCATACAACAGAAATATTAGTCTCTACTACATCTGGGGTATCTAAAGCAATTAAAAACTTCATCCGGTCATCATTCTAGTTGATTTTCTAGCTTTTGACTGTCCACTCCATTTTTTCCTGCAGGTTCGTGATAGAGGACTGTGGTTAACATCTTATAAAGATGTTCGAAAAAATCGCCAATCTGTTGCGGTTCCAGGCATGTTTCCTTCTGGAAATCTGTATGAGGATATATCAGAACCCAATCAGGAGACAGCCACAGGACAAATTTCTGAAAATATTAATGGTAATAAAGAAAACGGGGCCGAGCTGATTGATAATTTAGTGGCTCCTACAAGCAATTTGGAGGCAGAAGTTTCAGATTTACCTTTGGAACGTTGTATGAGGATTGTACCCCATGATCAAAATTCTGGGGCTTTCTTTATTGCTGTTTTGCATAAGCTTTCGCCTGTGCCTGGTAAGCATTGTCGTTTGGTCCAGCTCGGGACCTTTTAATCCGTCGGGCATCAACTCACTTTTATCTCTATTAGGCATCTGGCTTGTTTTATTTCAACCCCTTCTCTTCTTTCCCTGTTTTTCTTTTACTTGCTCGTGTAATTGCAAGTTACGTTACCTATGTGCATGTTCTGCAGCCCCTACGCCTATTCAGAGAAAAGGTCACGGTAAAGATTCTAGTATTGCTGAATCTCAGAAGCAACTGAATGAGGTGAAAGAAGAGAAAAATGGGGATGATATTGATGCCAGTGGTGATATAGATGTTCAAATGTCTGAAGCAGCTCCTGATGCCAGTGTAGTAGATACTGGAATTTGTGAAATCCCTTCGGACACTGACCAGAATAAGACACACGAGCAAGATGAGAAAGAGGAGAATAAGCCTTTGCCTGATGACAAGGCAGATGCCAAAACAGCTCCAGGAAAAAGGAAGCTTCAAATGCAGGGAAGATGGAGAGGTGTAGACCCTGTTATTTTCTACAAGGATGAGACTGTTGTGAACAAAATAATGGACTTCTATGGAATAAAAGAATCCTTTCCAATCAAAGGCCATCTTATTACTAGAAACGAAGACATGAGCCATGTGAAGAGAATTTATTATGTATCAAATTCTGTGAAGGAAGCTCTTGAATTGAACCTTCTCGGCGGCCAGCAGCTTAAGATAGCTGCAGTGGGACTTAAGATGTTTGTAAGTAATCTTCTACTATTTTACATTCGTCTTATGGATCCTAATTGCTCATTATTAACAATTTTATCTCAATATCCAATTTTGGTGATTTTTTATTACAGGAACGTCAAACTTCAAAAGAGGGGACATCTGCTCCCTGTTTATTCCGTATTTCGTCTGAAGGACTGCCACTGATTCTTCCACACATAACGAAGCAAATTTTATATGCTTCTCCGATAGATTTCAAGCATCTCTTGAAGTACAAAAGCATTAAATTTCCTGACTTTGTCGATCCTTCCTTGAGAGAGAGGGCCTCAGAGCTAATTCTGGGTTGTTGTGTGGTTATTCTGCGTGCAGGTTCGCAGGATGTCCTATTCTCGAAAAAATGAGTTCAAATTCATTTGTAAAGAAATTATTTGGTCTAAGTTCTATTCTCTTTCATCTTCTGCAGAAGGGTGGGTCTCATCAGGTTCAGGGGAAGACGCTATGCCTATTGCCATCGGGTGTTGGAGGGGTAGAACTAATGTATCTGTAATGGTGAATGCGAATGACTGCCAGGAACTGCTCGAACGGGTGTCAGCCCTCCGCTCAGACGAGGCACCGGAGCCAGATGGCGATACAGCTCCTATCCAAGAACCTAGTGGTGATGTTCCTATCCCAGAAGCCGATGGTTCCGATAGCACAGTGGTGGCACCGGAAACTTGATGATTAAGCCACCAGTTTTGGAGAAGTGGTGATCAATATTTCATCAAGATTTTGGAGATGGTAGTGATATTGATGGTAATTTATTGTTATCAAAGGATTTATACAGAAATTATGATCATTGGATGTGAAATGTGAATGTTGGCCATGATCGGCAGGGTCATTTTTCGAGTTTGGCCCTGTGCACAATGCAATGTAAACTTGCAGTAGTGATTACTTGTGCCATGGTTTGAATTTTTTCCCCCTTAAATATTTGCAAGATTGGCTCATGATTCTACATCAAGTTTTGGCATTCCTCCGTAAAATTCTGACAAGTATAGTCTTTGTTCAAAAAAAGAGAAAAATGAAGGCAATAATTATATATGCTCTACAAAAATACACGCATGCTATGGAAGGGCCTTCTTTAAATAAATTTATTTTGCCTATTGATGTCTTTAAATAAGTTTATTTGTAATATTGCTATAAAAATGTGTGTTCCAACACATTTTAATCATATCTTTACTAACCTTTTTTATTTGATATGAGTTATATACTTTTAAGAGAGAAATGCTTATTTTCCCCAAATTTATAACAAAAAATTATTTTTACCAATTACTATAAAAACATGCACCCCATACCTAAAGTTACGGAAATACCCTTGATGGTGATAGTGTATGACGACTAATTGGCGAGCGCTACATGTTATTGGCGAGAGCCATGATTTATTGGAGAGATCTCATGACTCTCCCTAGTAAATCGTGGCTCTCTCCAATAAATCACGACTCTTACTGAAGAGAGCCGTGATTTACTGGAGAGAGCCACAAGCTCTTTCCAATAAATCATGACTCTTATTGGCGAGAGGTACAATTTATTGGAGAGAGCTACGATTTATTGGAGAGAGCTCTTTATTGGAGAGAGCCACGAGTTCTCTCCAATTAATCATTGCTCTCGCCAATAACATTTAGCGCATGCCAATTAGTCGCCATACACTATCACCATCAAGGGGTACTTTCGTAACTTTGGGTATGAGGTACATGTTTTTATAATAGTTGGTAAAAATAATTTTTTATTATGAATTTGGGTAGAACTCCCGATTCCCTCTACTTTTTATACATTTATTGTTCAAATTCCATACTTTTACATTCAACTCACGTACTATCGTTACTGGTTATAATAAATTGTATAATTGAGAAAATAATCATTCCCCCCTCGCTGACAAGAAAAGAAACTGGTAATTTGTGGTAACAAAAGGAACAAAGAGAAACTAGGATATGACAATCTCTCAAAAGAGGACATTAACAAATTATCCATACAAAAGTTCAAATCTTCTCTTCTCTAATCTCCATGTCAATAACAAATATGAAATAACCATTTACCCATGTCGCTGTGACATTGCAAAAGTAACACACAAAAAATAATAATTCCAGACTAACTCAAAAAATTTCATTCCAGACCTAAATCTGAAACCAAGATATCATGATCTACAACACATCCTATTCCTTTCTGGGATTACTTGAGCTGGACCCGGAATGAGGATCTTTTTACCAGATAACGACGCCGGATTGTTATTTGCTTCTTCATCACCAGCAACAAGATTCTTCTTGTTAACAATGTTGAAAATCTCTGTCAACACTGTCACGAACGCCTCCTCCACATTGGTCGCTTCCAAAGCTGATGTTTCTAAGAAAAATAAGCCTTCCTTTTCAGCAAATTCCTTGGCATCCTCTGTTGGCACTGCTCTTTGGTCTTCAAGATCACTCTTGTTACCAATTAGGATTATTACAATGTTTTTGTCTGCGTGAGCGCGCAACTCTTCTAACCAACGAGGAATGTGGTCGAAGGTTGGCCGCTTAGTTATGTCATAAACCAGCATAGCCCCCACCGCACCCCGGTAATAAGCACTAGTGACAGCTCTGTATCTGTTTATCATATTCGATATTATAATCACATTGATATTAGAACCAAACATGATATGCAATTGTGGCAGTTTTGTATGGTGATAGTAAAGACAAAATGTAAAACGAAGAAGAAAACTGTAAATATACATTATCAACGTTGTTATGTTTCTTACATAAAACTAACTAAGACTTTTGAGAGTTCACAGGAGAACGCCCATGAATTATTCCTACATTCTAGACAAACTTGTCCTAAAGTCAAATGTGAAGTTCCATTCTAGACTATATAATTGCTCCAATAGATTGTTAAATGTTCATTGTAATTCAATTCGTCATGTTTCTATGATTCTACATCCTATTCCCATGATTCTCCCATCAGCCACAAATACATTTTCTTATTTCATTAAAATTGAAATTTGTGATTTTTATATGAAAAAATATTCATAATAAGATGTTTATTGTATAGAAAACTAGGAAAGTGCGATGAGAGGATTTATATTGGGAATTATATTTTGGAGCAGATATTCACTTCTTGGTGTGTGTTGTGAGTGTAGACGTGAGTGTATGTGAAGAGGAATGAGAAATCTTGGAGGAGAGACAAATAATTGCACAGTATTTAGAATCCAAGCTGAACTCATTGAGGTATAGAATTCAATTAATTAATCGACTTAGCTTGTGGTGATGGATCATGGTCTAGACAATTCCATTTCTAGGCTTTTCTACTACGTTGCCATATATATTTTTCTTTAAAAGAGATCTTATCTAAATACTCCAAATCAAGTTTACTTTCCAACAATTACTATATATAACAATACACATACATATATATGTATTTCTTTGATAACTATGTACCAAATATTTTACACATACATAGATTTCATTCAAAGATCATCACCACTGTTTGCCTGATCAGGACCAATGGTCTTAAGCCAAGAATTGGACACTATGAGGAATTGATTTTTCAGAGATAAGAACACACACCTAGGCTACACTACGAGGAAATGGTTTTTGTGCGACTAGGTGAGAATATTCACCAAATCCAATCTCAACTTCCAATAGACATTAACTAATACATAGATTGTCTTCCTAAATAAACATAAAAAAGCTCACAACTAAGAATTAAAGCTACGAACTCAGCCAGTTCACAATTATAAAGCAATCTTCATTCTCAATCGAAAATTAGCTAACTACAAAACCTAATCGCAATCATCTAGCTAAAAAAGGCACTTATTTTACAGCTGGAACACACCCTAAACAAACGAAAACTCATAAAATCAAATCGATCCAGCAAAACAATGATAAGTATGATACCAAATCTAAATAAAATAAGAGAGAAATCTACCTCTCTTGGCCAGCTGTATCCCAGATCTGAGCTTTGACGGACTTGTGCTGAATAACCATGGTGCGAGTCTGGAACTCGACGCCGATGGTCGCCTTGGAATCCAAGCTGAACTCGTTGCGGGAGAAGCGCGACAGTATTTGAGATTTTCCGACGGCGGAGTCGCCGATCAGAACCACCTTGAAGACATAGTCTGTTTTCTGGTTGGAGCTGCCGTATCCCCCACCACTAGCCATCTCACTCTTCACTCTACTCTGTCGACTCTCTGTCTGTGTAGAGAGAGAAAGTGAGAGAGAGAGAGAGAAGGTTTTTTTGGACAGAGACCGAAATCAATGGGGCTTATCGCTTAAGTGGAAATTTATTGTTAATTTATTCTCCTTCTTCCATTGCCATTTTTGTTTTCTTTAAATGTTCCTCTATCTCAACTACATAGATTTCATAATCTTCAATTCTTATACTAACTACTAAAATTACTATGCTACTATAAGCCTCGATTACTTTACTTGGGGTACACCAAGCCGAAATATGTCGGTTGTGTCCTTTTGTTTTACAATTTCTTTTATTACGCATACACGAACATGGAAGATGGAGAAGACCCTCCACAAAAAATGTGATTATTGTTAAACCTAGATCTAATAGTTGGTTGAAACAATATAATACTAAATTAGTAATTAGTATCGGAAATATAATAAATTAATTCGTATGAGTTTAAATGATACTGAGAAAGATGTAATATATAGAAGAGAATTGTATAAACACAAGAAAAAGGTGTTTACATAATTATGTACTTAAACTAAGACAAAACAAACAATTAATTTCCTATAATATTAATATATTTACTCCTTCGGTCCCACTAAAAGTGTTTAAGTAATTAAGTGACATGTAGATTAAGGAATAAGTATTTAGAAAGTATTTAGGTTAGATAAAGTAAGAGAAAGAATAATTTAAATTTAAATAATAAAATATAAAATAGCAAAGTAGAAATATAATTAAATAAGTAATAAAGTAAGAAATAGAAAATGATAACTGACAATGTAGGCTAGAAAAATGTGGTAATTATTTCCTTTTTATGAAAATAGATAATTATAATAAGACACCTAAAATAGAATGTTTAGACACTTGTAATTGCCGGTGGAAATATTATATATAGATCGACGCTCGGTGTAATCTTCCTTATTAAAGAATTTGGAGCCATGATAGCCACTTAAGCCCACCATTCACTCTACAATGTCCAAGTGAATTTTCCTTTTTTAGCACTTTCCATCTCAACCCTAATTTATTCCATAATTTTAATCCCACTCAATCTCTACTTAAATACACTGAACTAATGTGATTTAAATTAAATAGTAATTAGTAATATATTGAAAATTTTAGTTAGTCAATAACTTTTCAAGACTATGTCAATTTTCAATAATATTTATTCATATATTATACAATTTAATGTATATTTATTTATATATTCTAATCTTACATATTATCCAATTTAAATTAATTTGACCAAATAAATATTTCAAATTAAATCTTAACTCTTAATTTCTCTATGCTCTTTATTTCAAATTTTTATTTTTAATTTAATTTGACAAATTATATTTCGGATTAAATAATTTTTTTCTTAATTATCTCATACTAGATTTTGCCCCTTCGTGCGATGCTCGACAATAGT
>JAYJMF010200484.1:0-35017 GCA_036873715.1 Salvia sclarea
TCTTGTCCCCTTTCTTTTGGGCACAGAGATTAAGAAAGTGGAGTTGATGAGTGTGAGAGAGTATAGTACACATGGGGGTCCACATGCTTTTTGTGTGTAATTTTTTGCCAAAAAAAGAAATGGGACAAGAAGAATGGGACGGAAGGAGTATATAGTTTAAACTTTATCATGGGACAATAACCTCATAAAATTTATCTTCTATTAATTGAGGTTGGAGAAGGATAACTCCATTAGTTGATGAAGTATATATGCATGCTTTTGGATATAACATTCCATCTATCTAAATAATAATAACAAAGTTGAAGTAAGCTCTAATTTCAAATCTTCTATATGAATTGGGAGGAAGGAGTTGCTCTAATTTCAAATCTTCTATATGAATTGGGAGGAAGGAGTTGCTCACAAACCAATTCATAGTATACCGTTATACTCCTTCCATCTCATAAGAAAATAGATGATAGAGAAAATTGTATGGTTGAAAGTTAAAATAAAGTGTAGAGTCGTGTGTTTGAGAGCTTGAAAATTAAAGTAGAATTTTTATTTATATAATAGGCCAATATAAATGGAACAACCCAAAATAGATGAATACATGTGAGGCGGAAGGAATATTATTTAGAGATGCTTGATTATCGTGTGACGTGGCAACACTTGCATGAGTGACAAACAAGAAAGATGCCAATATTTTACTTTTGATTTCTCCATTTAATAGGGATGTTAAGCCAGTTTATTAATATTATATATATAATTAAATGTTTTATACTCTCTCGTCCCTTAAAAGTGTGCAAACTAGGAAACATATTTTACCAAAAAATCAACAATCTCCAACTAACATACACACAACCCGATTTCCCTCAAAAGAGTGCAGACTAGGAAACATATTTCAAAAAGTGGGATCCTTTCTCCATTCACATTCACTTTATCCACTCATTTTGTTAAAACCCGTGCATTTCAAAATTCGCACGCTTTTGAGGGACGGAGGGGGGTATATTTTTTACTTTGAAAGAACCAGCCCGCTTTCCCTTAAAATATTTCTCTATATTCTAGCGTTTGATAGAGATTCGTACGTAGCACGAATTTCCACCTTATCTAAAATTCACAAATGTAAAATACTACGAGGCGTACTCCTATACATCGGTGTATATATACATCACACTACAAGATATATTCCCTTCATACCTCCATCACTTTTGAGTGACGGATGGGAGTATATTTTTGACTTTTTGAAAGAACCAGCCCGCTTTCCCTCAAAATATTTCTCCATATTGTAGCGTTGATAGAGATTCGTACGTAGTACAAATTTTCACCTTATCTAGAATTCACAAATATAAAATACTCTCCTATACAAGATGTATTTCCTTCGTACCTCCATCACTCTTGATAGATTACAAGGCGACGTAAACATACACCGGTGTACGGGAGTTTTTTGCCGATGCATGACATTCACATTTACAACAAATTATTCATGAAGAAACCACAATATTTATAAGAGGGAGAGAGGAGCAAACCTTGAGAAATGAATGTGAGCTTGGAAATGAAGAACCAGGAGAGAAATGAGATGGAATTTGTGCATGAAGATGGAATGGATATTTATAGGGATGAGAGTTTGTCGTTTTCGGAATAAAGTCAAAATCATTTTGACCAAACCTGAGCCGTTGGTTGGTCAACAGGTATTCTCGAGATCAGATTCTCAAGGGACGCGTAGATTCCACGCACTAGATTGTGGGGCCCACACTTTTTGCGACAAAAAAGAAAAAAGAAAAAAAAAAAGAAACAATAAAAAAAAAGAAAAAAAAAAAAGAAAAGGGAAGCTGCGCATTTCGCGGAGCATCTACGCCACATTCATTCATTCATGCGATGGTTTGGAATAAATGGAATTGTTTGGAATAAATATCTAACTCCTAATTAGTTCTCACTTGAAACCAATTTCTTTTTAAATCCGACCCCACAATGAACCAATCATTTAAATTGGGTCATTTGTTCGAAATTAGATTACTTGCAATAATTCTGTCACGCAGGAATCAGTTGAGTTACCCATGCGGGTAATTGAATTACTTGTATATATATTATAAATTTATATAAAATAAAGTAGATTATAATTATGTTTAAATATTTATTTGACGTCATAAATAATTTCAAGTACTTTTGCATGAAAAAAGAAAGTGAGTTTAGAAAATAGGAAGAAAAGAAAAAACAATTACAAATTTAATTGTTTCCTACTATCATTTTGTTTTATATCATAGTAATCAATTAAATGGAAATTCTAAGGAAAAACTAGATTAATAGTGATAGTTTAACATGTAATATCATTTTTATGGTTAAATTATTTAATTTTAATGTCATTATTCAAATCTTTTAAGTTAGTACACGTGGTTGTGGCATTTGTTTATTGTATGGAAGGTCTTAGGTTCAAATTTTGCGAGCATATTTCCAATTTGCCTAACCGATTTATTGGGACACGGATTCGCCGGTCTCCAGCTTTTTTCCAGTTTTTAGCGGTCCACGTACAAGGTTTTCTAACCTATATATCTATGATTGATACAATTTTTTTTTGGCAACCTATATTTCGTAATTTAGCATATATCAGATGGTTTTATATTTTTTAGACAATTCTTGAAAGCATATAAATTATTATTATATATTTTATGAATTAGCCTCCCAACTTTATAGGATTTACGAATGATTTTTGTTTAATGAAAGCTACATGTTATCCAATGTTATAAATCAATAATACCAAGACCTCTATTATTTAGATTATAATCCTCAATAATCAATAACATAGATAATAGCTACACAAATGTTATATAGGTTTTTGAGTTCTAGTTGCAAAAAAATTAATAGTGTATGTATTTAATTGCCAAGATTCAGAAGTTCGTATGATAATTGCATTTTTGGATAAAGTTGATTTATTTGGCATCTTTTTTTACAGCTAGAAGATGACGTGGCTTTGACGTGTCACTTAGTAAAGCCACGTAGGACAATCGACATGAGTTCTAATTGCGAAAAAAAAACAAAAGTTCGTGTATCCAATTGTCAAGATTTAAAAGTCGTGTTAAAATTACAATTTTGGATAAAATTGGTGATTTAATTGGCATTTTATCCCCAAAAATAAATGCAAGATAGACTGATAGATATACGAAGAACAAGAAGTATGAGTCTTTTGGAAATAGATTCTTTTAGGTTTGTTCAATAATTATAAAGACAGAAGTGTCAGCAAACTAAAATTAAGAAAAGTATGGAGAAATTTTGGACACGGAAATATTACACAAAAAACTACCACAAAAAATGATGAAACTCAACAAATCATAGTATTATTTACACAGGTGAATGTTTCTCTATAACAATGAAGGGGCATGAATCGAGTAATAAATGTTACACAACTCTTTTTTTTTTTCTTTTTCTTTTTTAAATTGGTACATAAATTTAAAGTGTTAGGTGTTGGGCTGATCAGGCAACCGCTTCAGGTCCATTTCCACCTGATGAATGGTCCACTGCATATTTTCCAATTTCTGCAAAGGGATTTTTCCTCGAAAATTAGAGGGATTTTACAGTGCAGCCTAGCATCTAAATAAGAATTGAAGCTACTCCAGATTTTACCTTCACTATTTCATGGTACTGTCTCGCAATGGTATCAAAGTGAGGATCAACGCCTTGATACTCACGAAGTCGTGTGACCTGGTAAAGAAATTAAAGAAACAAATTGTTCTATTCAGTTCTGCTATGTTTGATCGCCTGCAACTCTCTATCTACATCTATGTCCTCACATAATAACTGCACTCTGCAACTACTAATTAGACGTGCGTGGGAGATAAACTGACACAAAACGTATAATCAAAATCTTGAACAGAATGCCTGCATGTGGAGATGTCCAATTTCACAATTGAAAGCATAGGTTGAAGCTAGGGGAATGCTGCCATTCTCGCATTACAACCTGTAGAACTTCGCTAAGATGAACTTTTTGTAGTATATAAGTAACTCTAGAGACTGCTATATGCATTACTAATTCTTTTCAGTTGGGCCAAAAAACCATTACATTCCCTTATGTAATATCTAGAATTTAGATTATTAGTATGGTACTATTGTAATTTCATAAGTCCACAAATTACCAAAGAGTAATGTGCATAGCAAGTCATTAACAGTGCACCATGATCTAAGCTATTTCACACTTCAAGGACCATGAAGATAACCAGCCCATGATTTCTATAAGCAATACAAACAGAAACTTAATATGATCATAACTAAAAAACATAGTACTAGATTAAGGGAACTCACCGCTTTGTTGTATGCAAGTGAAGCTTCTTCTGTTGATTCAACCAGATATTTCCTGGAGAAAACAAAGTAAGTAAACACATCTAGCAGAATAGTAAAACAAATATGAAAAAAATATAATAGGTTACCTAATTTTGTGGAGTGCAGGAATGGTTTCCCTAGTATAAGTTTCAAGCAGTAGAATATGCTCTAGAACTCTTCAATAACAAATCAAAACAATTTGTTAGTTAAACAAGCCTTATACGGGCCATTCGACTTAACAACTTCTACGTTGAAATACATTTTCAAGAAACAGGTCAGCAGCAGGACGGACAGACCTTAATTTAGCACTCATTGTCTCACATCTCTTGCACAACCAAGTCTTTTGTAGTTCATCCTATAAGAGGCAGAACAATTAGCATATTGCTTCCAGGGGTTTCTCAGAAAGTGCTATAAATAGCCCAAAGAAAGGCCAAGGTATTTTTTATGACAACTGAAGAAACTTACATATTTATGTTGATGCCGGAGTTTTACATCTTTTACAAGCCTAATAAGCACCGCAAGAATCTGCTCCAATACCTTCGATAGAAAATGTATGTGAAAATGCAATGCAAATCACAAGTCAGGTTACGGATAATAGATCATCAAGAAGTACAACAGGTCCTGCTTACATTGTAGTATTCTGCAAATTTTCTATCAGAAGAATATAGATCCTCCCTCCATGCTAATTCTTCTCTTTCTATCTCTTCAATGATCAACTTCACCCTATGATATGTGAATTTAGACTGTCAATCAGGATTAACCAGAAGATGGAAAAAATATGTAAAAAGGGTAAAGCAAGTTTAGATGTTTGATTGCTAGAATCTAAAAAGAAAAGTATGCATCTTAAGATTCACATATTTGCAAGGCTTGTGTGTGATTCTGTATGTGTATGTGTGTGAGAGAGAAAGAGTGAGAGATAAACCTTTCTGGAAGTCGAGAGCTCATGCTCTGATGACCAGTTGATGAATCTGGGGAACCAATGTCCAAATAATAGTCCAATTACAAAATTAATCCTTAAATATAAACAAAAAATTGAAAATGCACAAAAACATAAAATAGGTGTCATGGAAATCAATATCTAGAGCATAAACGTATTCTCTAAAACCATTACAGTATAGAAGGTGGAGAGAAAATGTAGACTAACCAACATCATCAATCACAATGGCGTCAGCTAACTTGTCACATTTAGCATCTAACCTGCTGGCAATCTCACGGGCAAGCAACACCTGGTATTCTGTAATGTCCTACATTGTCAATAAAGTAGAACCATTTTAAACACTGTTGTCATAATATAAACAATAACAATAATGTTCAAAACATGTTCAAAAAGTTGATTCTTGATTCACAAATGAAGTAAAGTGAACAACTTTCAGGCTGTCAAATTGCATGTGCACAGATGCTTGGTCGTCATTGAGCATGGTCGCATACCATTGATAGTGGTGCCTGCTGAAGTTGGGTTTGCCATAAATAAGCCGGAGTTATCCCAAGGAATCTATTAGGGACACCACCGACCTCAGGTTCGGATGTGTCAGTTGCTCCAACTGAAAAAGGACTGTTTGCGGAAGTCCCTGCTCCAATGGCAGATAAATTTGTATAATTAGTAGAATTTGTACTCGAGCCGATTGTGACACTGGTACTTGTACTATCAAGTGAGCTCCTCGATACCATGCTCCATTTTTCAATTTCTTCCTCGTGAACCTCACCATCTTTGGAGATGAGAGGAAGCCTCAGTTTCTGAGCAGCTTCGGCAACAACCATCCGATGCTCAAGGGTCTCATAAACCTGACAATAACCCATTTTCAGCTATCTCCTTGACACCTCAAAAACTAATTTTGATATCCAATGCCACATTATATCTTAAGATCTATTCATCCAATTTCGTTGATCTGATTCTACCCCAACGGAGCAACACATTGGACTAAACTGAAAAGAGATAGACACATAAACACAGAATCTCAAGCTTTTCAGCTATCTCCTTGACAGCTCAGAAACTAATTTTGATATCCAATGCCACATTATATCTTAAGATCTATTCATCCAATTTCGTTGATCTGATTCTAATTTCTACCCCAACGGAGCAACACATTTGACTAAACTGAAACGAGACCGACACATAAACACAGAATCTCAAGCTCTACTGCTATATGTAATACAGGTAAAAGACATATTTTTGTGCACATATATGCAGCAAATCACCTCTATTCTCTTTCACATGTCTACCAAACCTGATTATTACTCGTAATTCATGAGATGCTTAGTAGGTTAGCTAAATGTATGGAACCTGAGGCAAGCTCTTCAAGCCCAGCTGTGGATAAAGGCCCTGAATATCGCGAATTCCGCCCAAATTACCCACCGAAACCGCCTGCTGGTACTCCTCCACCATCGCGATTGCCTCTATGTAAACCGCCTGCGAAATTGCGACGCCATTGATCATCCCAATTAAAACAAATACAACCCCCATTCCCGCAATTAGAGGACCATTAAAATAGTACCATGGCTTCCAAATAACGCTGCCTCTCCTTACACATCTCTTCTCTTGCCTGCATCGCCAAATCAACGAAAATCAGACGAATTAAACTTGATCGCGAGGGCGGGAGAGATTTGAAGAGGGAAAGTAATGGATAATACAAGTTGGAGATCGTAGTAGGTGGATTTGGAAATGAGAGAACCGTCGGGGGCCAAACAATGGCGCTCCAGCTGATCCATGACTTGGGTGACGTCGGAAGGGAGATTTTGCGCAGCGAATATCTTCGCCATTGATGAAGCTCGCAGTCGCAAACTTCACTTTTGAGTTTAATTTACTGGGAAAAAAGAAAGAGAGAAACAATTTCATCGCTTTCTTCAATTTCAAATTAAGGGATCTTCCAAACGACGTCGTTCCGAGGGAACAACGGCGATTTAAACTTTGCTTTCGAGTTCAGTGGAATAATCTTTAACATCTCTCCGATTTAAAATCGACAAATATTTGCGTTGGGTCGGTCTAGCGTTAGACCAATTGTTTGTCGTTCATATTTTAAGTCATGAATCGAGCGAGGGGGAGCCGAAGGCGAACCCGGAGCGAGCCGTAAAAGCATAATTGTTGTCAGTCTCGTTATCTATATATTAATTATCGAAGCCGAATGCGGAACCGTTTGTTGTTTGTCGCCCCCTGTTATTGTTGCCGATCTCATTATTTATATGTTAATTGGACCGACCGGGCCTAACGTTAGGTCGGCCTAACGTAAATGTGCCTCAAATTTGAATGTAAAATAAAGTGATGTATTGAGGATAGAAATTGAACGAATATAGCATGTTCATTTACAAAAATAGGGGATTAGATCTCATGAAAGGACAAAAATGCCCCCTTCGTCTCACAGATGTTGGGCTCATCTTTTTTATATTTTACACTATTTTTCAACTTTCTTAACTCTCGTGCTTATACTTTCCACCCCTTGATCACCCTCTCGGCGGAACCATCACCATCACCAACCGCCATATTCATTTTCGAAGGTAACCATCGAGAACCATCGCCACCGTTCGTTCTCACCGGCAGTGAAAGAAAGGAAGAGAAGAGAGTTCGAGCGAGAGAGATCCATGGGTTCTGTGGAAATAGGCAAGATCAAAGGGCTATAAATTATTTTATTTTTGAAAATACTTCATTCGTCCCATTACAAATATCTACATTCCATAAAATCAAATACAAGTAATTATTATTTTTCTCTCTTCTACTTTACCATTTTCATATTTATTTCTCCTATTTGATCACTTAATTATATTTTTTTCTTTTCTCATACTTTATCTTTTGAACTTCTCTCCTTTATACTCCCTCTGATTTTTTTGTATTGGCACTATTTTCTGGGCACATAATTTTAGGAAATAGCTGGTAAGAAAGAATTGTGTAGTTGAAAATAAAAGTAGAGTGTGGGATCATGTATTTTTGTGGTTAAAAATTAAAGTAGACTTTCCATTTATGGAATGAGCCAATACAAAAAAATCATCCCGGTATAAAAATAGTGTCAATACAAAAAAATCGGAGGAAGTACTATAATAACCGAAATACTCTCTAAACATTTATTCTTTAATTTTCTTGCCCTTAATTACATAAAACATTTTAATAGAACCAAATGAGTATATTGTTATACAACAAAAAGGCTTGACGAGTCAATGATGATAACAAATTTGTAAATAATTTAAAATAAACAACTTTTTAAATAATATCAGAGTATTCTTCAACAAAAAAAAGAAGAGTATTTCTAAATAGTTTAAAATAATAATTTGTAAATAGTTTCATACTACTAATATTCTTCAATATAAAAAGAAGAGTATTTTTGTAAATAATTTAATTTAAAATAATATAACAAAATGGGACGGCAGAGGCAAAGATTGATTCTAACAAAACAAAACCAATTTCTCAGCCAAATTCCCAGAATTCGTTAACTATTCATCTTGTTTTTCATGGAAAAAGGGAAATCCAAAGATTCTGCAGGAACAATCACAACTTCTTTGCGGCTTCTCCACTTGGATAATAATACCACCAATTCAAAATCAACCCCCAATTTGGTTGCTTTCCCTCTTCAATCTCGTACGTCCCCGCATTTTCCCTTTCTTTATTTTCTGGGGATCCGAATTAGGTTATTGATTGATGTTTTTCCTTTTTCTTTTTGGGGGGTTTTGCAGAATTATTGAATTCTAACAAGAGAAGGGCTCCTCCAACCTTATTGAGTTTGTGTCTGGGAGTCGTAGGTTGCAATCTTGAAGACATTATTGATGACTTTGCCGAGATTGCCACCGCTTTCCCTTCCGATATTAAGGTACAATTTGGGGAATTCCAGTTTCATATTTTTCAATCAACTGGATTTTTTGTATGCTCTAGGCTTTCTGTTTTCGTTATAGAGGGTTTTGTTATATTCTAATTGGATTTTGATATGTAATTTGTAGATGGTATTGGTGGCAATTGCGAGAAGAAGAAAGCTGCTGAATGATGATATCTTGGTTGCCTTAGCCGATAGCTCATGGGAGGTATTGGATATGTCCGGTTCGGATATTTCGGATTCTGGGCTTTCTCATGTTGTGAGCATCTGCAATAACCTAAGAGCAATCGATATAAGGTAGCTCTAATTTTTGAATCTTAGTTTCAGGCATCTATTTGTGCATATTTACATACATATAGTCACAAGTGGAGCCAGAAATGTAGCTCTGAGGGAGCTAAAGTTGAAAAAATCCAACTACGATGGTGCTAAAACACAAAAAAAATATATATATCTGAAAAGATCAAAATCAGTGTTGCAAAAGCAAATCTTTTTTGCTAAGGGGTGCTTGAGCTCAATCCAGCTCCCCCTAGCTCCCGCCATTAGGGGGCGTTTGCTTTGCATGATAGGATGGTTAGATAAAATAATTCAAGCTTATATACCGTTTGCTTTGATGGATTGCTTCATTTTGAACTTGTTTGGTAATCTTATCCTTCAAATACTCAATCCTAGTATATTTTATGAATCTATCTTATCACTCAAAGTAAAAGGCCCATTATAGTATGGTTACAGTGCAAATGACTCAAAGAGAGACTTTTGTTGTTCAAAGAATATTGTAGTTTTGAAATTAAATTTGACAAATTTATGTACAATTTAGTTTCAGTTGCTTAAGTTTGTGCCCCGTGATCATTAACATACTGGCGTGCTATGTGTCTTTAATGCAGCTGTTCAAAGCTCGGCTCTACGTTTTAGTTCTAACTAAACCTTGTTCTGTTTCAGCCGCTGCACAAGGCTGACACCAACAGGAGTTTCTGAACTTCTGCAGCATTGTCGTTCACTTGAGATATTGAGATGGGGGTATGCACTCATCTAAAACACCTGAATTTTCGTATCTAATATTCTTTCGTGTTCTTTGCAACCGAGTTCGTGCATTATGCTTTTGTTGTCTTGATGCTTATTATTGTTGCATAGAGTTTAGGCTGTAGGCAGAAAGTACAGTGGAAGATAAATATTTCTTGCCAGTTTTCCTTGTTTATTTTTTCAATTGTACATTAACTTTATACTGCTGATAGGCATACATGACTGACTAAGGCTCAGGAGTGTTGAAGGAGTAGTAGGGGACAATGATATGTGACTTAGTGATGGTTCATGCATATGCATCTTCATGTTAAGCTTATGGTTTTGGGACATGGGAAAGTGAAGTTTTAGACAATCAATGAAAAATATAGGCAAGCCGTGCAGTTTAAAAAACATAAAGAAGAAAGCAAAAGGTTTAGTTCATTGGCCATACCCACTTCTTGTCTCTATTACCTGAGAGAAGATCAAATTTTAAATTCATTTAATATTATGGGAGTTTGAGTTTGTTTACCACATTTTGTCAGATGAGGGGCAGAAGTAAGTATGTATTAGATCTGTGTAGAATGAAGCAAATGTAGGTAATATCCCAAAACTATAAGAGAATTTCGGCATGAGCCATTTGCCATTTGGTTTAAGATACTTCTTAAGATTCCTCCTATGTAATAATAAATACTAGTATTTGACTTTCTTGCAGCACCATTGGAAATTGCTACCTGGGCTGACACCCTTAGATTGTCTTGGACTTGGAATGTACTTTGGCCTCATTATCTAACAAAAACTTGCCTTTAGGTTTATTATGAACCACCATGGAAAGATTAGCTTTGGAGTTTTTGTCCAACCATACGCAGGCTATTTTTGTCTAATTCATCATCACTTCTTTGGCGTATCTCGTCAATACATCTAATGATGCCGTAAATCTTCTTTTGTTTCACATATATGATGTTCTTTCTCCTTCTTCCATGCTGAACCTGTCGTGAACATAATATCAAAATTATTTCATGTTGTCTTCTGAAAGCTACTTCCAATTAGAATTTGTTGTTGTATACCCTTTCTTGATGCATGGAGTATATGTTAATATTTTGATTGCTCATTTATGTGGTTATGCATTTTCTTGGATCAAAAGTATTGTCATTATTAAGCGGGTGTGGTGGCCCACTTTATTGCGTTTTGACACGGGGGATAAACCTCCTAACAGGAAATGAACCAAAGTTAGTGTTGCAGAGGTTGCACGAGGAGCGACTATGTCGTTCGCAGATGTTTGGGTCTCTTAGAGCCTAACCTCAATGACGTGGATGGAGACTCGTGGGAGGAGCTTGATGCTGTGGAGTTGACTCAAGGTGCACAGTCACTTCGTTGGCTTGTCTGGGTATGCTGTTTCTTTTCATTCAAAATTCATGTTTGTGACATGTGGCCACACTATTTGGGTCATTGCTGCTTCGAGATGCCAACACCATGTGTAAACCATATGTGGTGGTAGTGCAGCAACTCTGCGATTTTTCTAATTCGCCAATCACTATTTTGCAGCCAACAATCGACAAGGATTCCCAGGAGACCTTAACCTGTGAATGTCCACGGATTGTAGTAAATCCGAAGCCATCCCTTTTGGGTTACAGGGGAGGTGAAGTTCCACAAGAAGCAGTAATGCAGTTTGTATTGGATGACCCTATTGTTAAAGATATTGATCCGAAAACATGGGCAGTTTCCGGTTGCAATCCATCTAGGGCTGCACTTCTACCTGTGGCATCTCCTAACGAACTATCCGTTGCTGAAAAATTCAGGCTCGCGTTCTTGGATAGAGATACTCGGTTAGCACCAAAGAGAGCGAAAAACACGAGGCAACATCAACGACGTGCTGAGAGGGAATGGGTGACGACGGATATGAAGGCAAAAGCGTTAGCGCTTGCTTCCAAGGCCAACAGATCGATGAACCACCGGAATCTGTGAGGAAGAATTGCAGTTTGTTTTGCAATGGGAATGGGATGTGATGTATTGGTGGAATTCACCTTTGTTAGGGCATCTCTTTATCTTGGAGATGGAACTGTACTACTATTTTACTGTTTCAATAGTCAATTTTGTTATTAGATCACTAGTGTAATTATAATTAACTGAATATATGATACAATTATGTTTACGTCATAATTGAGGGTGCTCAGATATTTAGGGGTGAGCAAAATATCCGTAAACCGAATATTCGAACCAAACCAAATCGAAATTCAAAATTTGGTTCGGTTTTTCGGTTTGGTTCGGATTGTTTTTCTCCAAATTACGGTTTTTCGGATTAGTATATTCGAAAACCGAAATCCGAAATATATATATATAAATTAATAAATATATATTATAAAATATATAATATATTATTATTAATTTACTTTTAAAAAATCTAACTTTTAAGTTCTAACCCTATTCTCATTTGGCCATTCTCATTTCTCAATTCTCATTTATTATGTATTTGATGTGTAATTTCTTTATTGTGGTAATTTGATGTATAATTTGAATTTTTAGGTAGTTATTTTTTTTTTTTTTTAAATTTTTCGATTTTTTTTGGAAATAGGTTGAAAATTCAGTTGAAACGGTTCAGATCGGATTTTCGAATTTGGTTCGGATTGAATTTTCGCTTAAATTCGAATTTTCGGTTTGGTCATGAACCCGAATCAAAATCTGAATACAACCCCTACAGATATTAATGAAAGTTGTACGACGGTACACAAGTGACCATAAGCAATATTGCAAATTAAAATGATGAGAAGCTGCTAGTGTTAGATCAATGTATATATATAAACCAAAGCAGTGCCTGGGACTTGTGGTTTTGTTTCATTTTAGCATAATATCCACAATGAAACAAACAATACATGTATCCAAACCTCCCAATCTTATTGAACCCTTTGGATGGGAATAGTAAGCTTCCACATAAGCTCGAGCGAGCGAGCGAGCGAGCGTATTTCACCATTTCATATACCCAAGAACTTCGATACACCGGAAACATCCTCGCTCTTCACTGTTTGCTTAAATTCCGAATGACATATTGAAGGATGCCTCCATGGTCAAAGTAAGTCAGCTCGACCTGCAAAATCGATTAAAACAAGACCACATTACACATTGCACTGCTAAAATAGTTCTTCCCTATATTCCCTTCGGGGGCGTTTACTTTATATGGTACGATGACGGATAGATAAAATTAATCAAGCTATGAATTGAACAAGCTAATATATTCAGAGATCATCATCCTTCCAGTAGCATTAGCCTTCCTCGTGAAATGTTCGAACTTTGAAAACTAAATATTTTTTGTACAGGTTATTTGGATGAAAGTAGAAAAAGCATAAAAATAAAAAGAACGAGTCTGTACCTCAGTATCAAACCGCAAGGTACATGTAAAAGATTTTCCGGCATCTGTTGTCACAGTAATATCTTGCCCAGGCTTAATATCGCTGACCTTCGATGGAAGGTCTATGGTGTAGCGTTCATGACCCGTTAAACCAAGTGTTTCCGCATCCTCACCTGGCTTGAAGCATAGCGGAACTATACCCATGCCAACTAAGTTACTACGATGAATCCTCTCAAAACTTTTAGAAATCACAGCTTTGACACCCTGGTTTCGAAAAACAGTCGCCAAGAATAGAGTTAATGACTAACCTCTGAATAAAGAAGCTATGGATAATATATAGAGATAGAATTCGCAAATACAACTCACCTGAAGCATTGGCCCCTTGGCAGCCCAATCTCGAGAACTACCACTACCATACTCTGCTCCAGCAATAACAATGGTATCCTGCCCAGCTGAGTTGTATCTCTGACAAAAGATCACATAAAGTCACATACCTTCAGTCAAATTATCATCATGTTTATTTTAACAAGAAACTCAACTCCGCCACCTCCACCCCCAAATATATGTATGTTATCTTGTGTATATATATATATATATTGCTCAACAGTGAGTGGCAGGAACAGTGCATGTTAAAGCACAAAATCATACCATTGCAGCATCGTACACAGACAGTTTCTCCCCTGTTGGAATGTGGATGGTCTTTGGTCCCACTTCTCCATTCAGCAGTTTGTTCACTATCCGTATATTGGCAAAAGTACCCCTGGCCATCACTTCATCATTGCCGCGACGGCTACCATATGAGTTGAAATCCTTTCGGTCAACACCACGCTCCATTAAATACTTTGCAGCAGGACTATCTTTGTGGATACTTCCAGCCGGAGATATGTGATCAGTAGTAATACTATCCCCAAACAACAACAAGCAATACGCATCCTTCACGCCACGGGGACCAGGTGGGTCCATTGTCATGCCAGAGAAATACGGAGGTTTGTGTATGTATGTTGAGTTTGGGTCCCATCCATAAAGACTCGATGAAGGTACAGATAACTGATTCCAAAACTCATTTCCCTTTGTGATGGCCTCATAAGTACTCTTGAACATTTCAGGAAGAACACTTGATTGAACAACCTACACAAGTATAATTCAAATCTAATTTACATATTGGTCCCATCCATTAACAGAGATCAATAATACAAAAGGAGCTTAAAAAATGCCTGTGCAATTTCTTCACTGCTAGGCCAGATATCCCTGAAATAAACACTTTTGCCATCTTTTCCAGTTCCAATTGGCTCTTTCTCAAAATCAATGTCAACCTGAAAATACAGCACCAGAAGGACAAAATAGTAAATATATTTGTGAATTCCATGGCCCACCTGGCAGATGCATTAATGAACAACCCACAAAATGTAAGGAATGGTATCTGACTGAAGAACAACAGAAAAACAACCCATCTAGCCCACCTAACTTGAGATCATGCGTAACTGATTCAAATACTTATGCAAAATACCATACGCATACACTGGGTAATACACAATTATAGCTGATCACAAACCAGTTAGTTTTATCTATAAAATAGTATCAATCTGCCAGTCATCTGCCAACAATCAGTATTCAGTGTGTAAAATAAGGAGTGCAAGCATAACAGCATTTAATGGATATCTAAGGCATACCGTGCCAGCTAGTGCATAAGCCACAACTAATGGAGGTGAAGCAAGATAGTTAGCTCGGGTCAGAGGATGAACACGGCCCTCAAAGTTCCTATTTCCAGAAAGCACAGCAGCAGCAACAAGGTCTGGCAAATCAAAAACAAGGTACTTCAGTACTATACAACAATTCAAAGTTGAGAGACTCAAATCAAATATAGTTTTGAGCTTTATTTTCGTATCATGCTTTTATATTGGGGTCAACGAGAATACCAACCATGCATTCATCACTATTCACTACTATAACACCCATCCTCACTCCTCTTCAAAAGCCAAACACTGAATTAATAATTTAATATTGTCCAAAATATGATGTTTACAAGGATATGAGGAAGAAACACAATGGCTTTATGCTACCAAAATGTTTTCTAACAAAACATATGAAAGCTAAGCCAGATTTATGCTTTTGTTAAACGAAAAGAGATCGTATAAAAAGTAAATGTAACATGTCAGTTGGTGGCAATAACTTGACTTGTCAGATATTGAATTATAATGCTGTACCCTCCAAACCATCTCGGATCGTAATGAAATTATGTAAAGATAAGTTCTATGTCTAGAGAAGAATACTTCCAACATGCCCACATTTTGTAAACAAAAATTGATTGACACCTAAATCATGGTCAAGTGACCTTTGTGTTGACCAATGAAGGAGGACAAAGAATCAATGGACAAGTTTATCAAAAAATCAAGAGTGAAGGGCTTAATACCATTGTCAGTTATAACAGAAGAAACGGATTCATCAAGATCTCCAGAGTTCCCAATACAAGTTGTGCAACCATAGCCAACAATATTAAATCCTTGCTGGTTCAAGTATTTTTGCAAGCCACTACAAGTAAAGAAAAATTACTAATCAATTACAATGGTATTGAACCCAAGCAGGAGCAAGGGAAATCCTCATAAGATTTAATAGAAAAAACAGTACCTCTGGAGCAAATATTTTGTCACAACACCAGAACCTGGGGCAAGACTTGTTTTTACCCATGGCTTTACCTGCCCAATAATTAGTACACTAACATCAGAAATCATAGCTGAAATAATCTCCAGTAAAACTCAAGAGAAGTGATGGAAATAAAATTAAAAAGAATTAGCTACTGTTGTGACACAAACCTCTAACCCCAGTTCACAAGCTTTCTTTGCAACAAGAGCGGCTCCAAGCATGACACTTGGGTTTGATGTATTTGTGCAACTTGTAATAGCTGCTATAACGACACTTCCATGCCTGAGTTCTGCAGGCTGCCCATGGAATGAGAACTTTACTACCTTCTCTTGTTGTTCCTTTGGTACAGCAAATCCCTGAGCGAATAGAAAAGTAAGTAATGGTAAAAGGAAAGAAAACACAAGATTATTAAAAAAATGTCTACACCACATGGAAATACTATGGTCTCTATTTTAACTTATCTATTCGTCATACATTGGAAAATTTATAAAAGAATTTCTACCTTGAAACCAACTTTATTATCCAGACACAAGTGCCAATCAGATTTCATATCTTTCAATGGAACTCGATCATGAGGCCTGCATAACACAAGAAAACGGATTTATCAGTGCTTATGTGTGTTTGTGTCCACTCGTTTGAGTATGTTGAAGAGAGAAATCATTTTAACTTGAAAAATTCAACACCAGAAAATACGCTAAGCATACCTTTTAGGACCTGAAATACAAGGTACAACATCACCAAGATCCAACTCCAGATATGATGAGTACATTCTCTCTTGTTGAGGCTGTGCAATGAGTACTCTTGAGTAAGCAACAGTGCTCAAACATTATTACATAAAAACTAAGAACAGAAAAAGTTGAAAGCTGTACCTCCTTGTAGTCTATGAACATGTTGTTTGCACGCAAGTATGCCTCAATCATTTCTACCTAGTAAAGTTAGAGAAACAACTTCTATGACCTTTGCACTCAGAAGTTGTGGGTATATGCAACAGAAATATATGAAACAGGGTGAATGCTACCAACCGTGTCATCACTCCTTCCAGTCAACTTCAGGTACTCTAATGTGATGTGATCAACCGGGAAGAATCCCATGGTAGCTCCATACTCAGGAGACATATTTGCAATGGTTGCCCTGTCAGCCAAGGATAACTGACCCATTCCCTCACCTATAAAATGGAGATGAGTACAAAACTTCTCAACCATTGCAGGAATATATATATATATATATATATATATATAAGCATTCAGTTAACAGAATAATTACCATAAAACTCAACGAACTTTCCAACCACACCATGTTTTCTCAACATTTGGGTGACTGTTAAAACCAGATCAGTTGCAGTGACCCCATCAGGCAATTTCCCAGACAGCTTAAAACCAACAACACCCGGCAGAACCATGCTCATTGGCTACAATTAGCACAAGGAACAAAGAACGAATTTAAGCTGATTTGTAAATATGAAATCAAATAAAAGAACGAAATGTAAATCAATTAAGGTTACCCATCCATAAATGTAGACAGAAAAGAACATTGCTATAATAAAATTATATTCGATGAAGCTGGTAAATGATAAGTAGCCGATTTCCGGATAAAAATATGAGATGGTTAAGCAAAACTGCAAGATCATAGCACAATATTACACTAGCATAGAAATAATCACAAAAAACAATTTTCCCTATGAAAATAGGTTAAATATAAATAAGTAAATAACAGGTTCAGATATTAAAACAAACAGTTAAAATCTATCTTCATTGACAAGTAAAGCTCTACACAATTTGCACAATCAACAAAATAAATGATATATTACGTGCAAACACCAACTGCAATCTCTTACCTGGCCAAGCATAGTAGCCTCTGCTTCAATTCCACCAACTCCCCATCCAGCAACACCCAATCCATCAATCATGGTGGTGTGAGAATCAGTACCCACAACACTATCAGGATAGAGTATGCCATCAGTATTGAAAACAACCCGTCCAAGATACTCAAGGTTCACCTGAAATTTTTTCAACATTTCATCAATGTGAAATTGTACAAAGTACAAGGGCCTTGCTCATATTACAAGCTCCCATATCAGGAAGATATTCAGGCCATCTATAATAGACTTTGAATTTATCATAAAACACAAACAACGAGCTATGTCATACCTGATGGACAATACCAGAACCAGGAGGAACAACAAGCATGTTGTGGAAAGCAGTGGATCCCCATTTAAGAAAAGCAAACCTCTCCTTGTTTCTCTTGAATTCAAGGTCCATGTTAGCCTGAACAGCATTTTCTGATCTGGCTACATCAACCTGAACAGAGTGATCGATGACAAGATCTACAGGAACCTGGAGACATTTTATACAAATGGAAACATCATCAGGAGCCACTATATGATATAGACCTTATACAAGAAAATGTGTTTGTATACATCATTTCATGCAACTATAACTTTCGAAGGCCATGTGTATAAACTGTCATGTAACCACCATACACTAAGGACTCGTTTTTGCTATGAAATATGGGATAAGGTGTGAATATTTGACTAAGATATTGCTTAAGATTTCAATATCATGTTTGGTAGGATGTATTAGAAGCCTCCCGCATTGTAATTTTGTTTCGTTTTGACAGTTATGCTTTCACCACAAAACAAAAGGATAAGATACTTACCAAAGGATTGATTTTGTCTGGGTTGCTACCAAGGTCCTTGATAGCCTCCCGCATAGAAGCAAGGTCAACCACAGCTGGAACTCCAGTGAAGTCCTATAGAACAGAATCTGTAAGACAAACTAATAAAAAAGAATACAGTATACACCAACTGTTTAACCAGTATTGTGTACACATCACCAAGATCATCTCTAGTTTCCCTCACCTGTAACAGAACACGAGCTGGCTTAAAAGGGATCTCCACTTGCTTTGGTGCAGACTTTTCCCAATCAATAATTTTTTCCACATCTTCCTTGGTGACTTGGAAGTTGTCACAATTTCTTATGGCTGACTCTAGGAGTATCTTGATAGAATATGGAAGCTTGTCTGCAGCAATACACCATCATATTAAAAAAAGAAAAGAGAAAGTCAATTCTCATCATAGAAGGGTGATAACTAAAAATTAACATTAAGGGTGACACTGAAGAAGTTATACAGAAGTGTATGTTTTATTATTAACACAAAGAAAGTTTAGTAACTCTCAAAAGCATCAATAAGTAAATTAAATTTGACGAAACCAAAAGACTAATTTATCCTTATAATTCCCAAGTTTCATAAACTTTATGCCAGACACAAAAACAAGAAGAAAGAAAAAACAGAGAACCTAAGGAATGCATCCTTAATTCCTTATTCCTTACCAATTCTAGGATCATTCAGAGCAGTAAGGCTATAGAATTTCCCAAATTCACCTCCTCCAGGCTTTGGAAGTCCAGATAAAATTCCACTGAAAGGATGTCCTGAAGCTGCATATTTAAGGAATATCATAATATCATAGAAAAACTATTAAAGGACAAGCAGGAAAAATGCACCATTTATTTTTCTCAATGACAAAATGATAGAACACCTAGAACTGATCACTAGACCTTGCTATGTGTGTATATACACTTAGATTTGGTAAGAACAACATGACAACAAATCCAAGCAGCAACGCTAATGAACCTTCACAAATCACAAATTACAATACAATCATCATGGCAGAATGTCATCTAAGTTATTAAAAATTTATCACGTCCAGGAATCTTCCGTATAAATAAATTTGATCCAGGTACTCATTATCATACAACAATCTCCATATATCTATCTGCCTTCGTTAATACCCTTGCATCAATCAAATTATATTTCACCTCAACACATTCACAATAACATTAATCAAACACCAGTTATATAGCTGATTTCACCAATACTCCCCACAATATTCGACAATTCTGAATGAACACTAGCAGATACCAACCAAAACAGATCCACCAACACTAACATTTAGTTTCTGCAAATGTTAACTCATAAAATTCACATGATCCATCGAAAAAACATTAGACTAACGTTTGAACAGCATTGGACAACTAATCCTCAAATCAGGAAGCATCGCTACAACCTATAAATAAATACTTCAATTACAATCCCGATCGCCGAAAACACATTGATCAACTCGTCACCGGAATACAAATTCTGAACTCTGGAATTCGCAAAATGACAAAACGAACACTAGCGATTCACGCTTCGAGAGAGAAGCTGAACGAAGTGAGGAGTAAAGAGATCACATTCACACATTCACATCACAGCTCGAAATCAGTGAGGAAGACATCCGATCATACCCATGGTAGCGATCTTTCGCTCGAGAGCAGGTGAAGCAGCTCTGATCTGAGCTCTGCGAGTGACAGGCGAGCGCCGCTCAACTCCGCGAGTCCGCCGGAGCGCAGAAGAGGAGCTCAGCGATCGGGGCGCGCAGCTGGAGAAGAAGGTTCGAGAAGGCGGAGCTAACGAGGAGGAGAGGTAACGAAGTGAGCAAGCTCTGGAAATGGAAGATGAAGAGGTTGATGGTGAAGCTTGGTAGGTGGATAAGTACATAGCCGATTTAAAAGATTAATAAAGATAAAAAAAAACTTTTATTGTCAGAAACCCTAAAATGCTGTGATAAAATGCCTCATTTTTGTTACCGTGTATAGATACGGAAATGTGTATGTATCCATGGCGGGTGGCGGGAGTGTGTGAGGAACGAGATCCACTTCTCTTTTGTGTTTTTTTTTTTTTAATTTTTTATTTATTTAGAGGAATATATTAGTGAATAATTTCTTTTTTGAGAGGAAATATATATACTAGTGAATAACTAGGGCCTTTTGGCTAAGATCAAGGAATAACTAGTCAAACTAGTATTCCACCCGTTATCTTTTATATATATTATTATTTTTATTTTATTTAGAGGAATATACTAGTGAATAATTAGTCAAACTAGTGTTACAACCGTACACGAGACAAACACTATTAATATTTTTATTTTTAAACAACAAACTTATTTATATAAAGAGCCAATTATTAAAATAACCATTTTAATATAGTAAAAATAAATTTTAGCATGTAAATATAAAAAGATAAAATATAGCCTCTCATTTCACGAATTTACACATGTCAATTCGTGAAATGGTGAATTTTACACACATTTTACGAATATGCTTGGGCGAATTCGTGAAATGATGCATTTTACACACCAATTCACGAATTTACATGTGCAAATTCGTGAAATGAGATGCTATTTTTTATCTTTTTATATTAACAGGCCAAATTTTATTTTTACTATCTTAAAATGGTTATTTTTATACATTTTGTCTTTATTTATATATAAATACGAATATAAGGAGAGAATAATCATTTAAGATCCCTCCTGGAGTTGTTAACTAGGATCCATTTGGCCACTCAATTTTGATTGACGGATGGTCAAAAGATTGATTCTCTAGATTTGAAGATACTTTCGTATATATTGAATAATGATTTGTAACGATTATATATATTTTCTTATGTGTGCAATAATACTTCTTTCATCCATTATTATGTTTTTTTCATTTAAAACACAATGTTTTTTCAATACTAAGGTAATGCTTTGATCCTAACTAATAATACATAGAATATTTATTTATACTAGTAGAAAGTAAAAATAATAAATGAAATTTTGTTATAGCGCATGACACATTGACACTAATAGTCTACCACGACAAACTGTAAAGTAAAGTTTTAAACCATACCAATAACATTAGAAAAAACCAACCTCAAAAAGATAAATTTTAATAGTCATATCTCAAAAGCTGTATATATTTTATACTATTTAGAAAAATTTCTACAACATATATTCATTAAAAAAAATTAATCATTTGTACCATGGAAAAAAGTTGATGGCTCACTTGTGTAAAGGGCCGGGCCGCTTATACGGGCTAGTATTACCCGTCCCGGGCCGATACCCAATTTGGTACGTACGAGTTCTCGATACCGCCTAATGCGGTAATATGGTCGGGAGTCGGATTGAAACTCATGGGGTTCGTCGAGTTATCAGGTATACTTGTTTTTCATATGAGGGCTCGTTTGTTATGAAGTATGGGATTATATGTGATAAATTTGACTAAGATTATGATGTTTGGTAGTATATATAAATAGTATTAATAATATGCATTTTGTTGTTTGGTGAGATGTATTAAAACTAAATAAAACTAAAACCTGCTATAATTAAGATTTGTCATACGTATACCACCTCTGCAGGAGGTATACGTATACCCATGAATCCGTATAAAATTTTCGGATCTTTGATTTATAAAGGGCCACGTATATTGTACCAAACAAGATATTAGGGTGTATTATTTATATTATACACCCTAATCACTCCTACCAAATGAGCTATAGATTGTTTTAGTACCCTAAACGGTCTACCCAGTCACAACAATAAATACAACGCCCACCAAATATATGCGTATGTATATAGGGAGGCAAATCAAATAATTTTATTTGGTCTATGTTACCTAATTACTAATTTAGACATTTCATCTTTGTATGATTTCTAATTTTCATAAAATACAGGATAATATAATATAATATAATATAATATAATATAATATAATATAATATAATATAATATAATATAGGGGTCATTGCGCCTAAATACATGAACTTTCGCGAAATTGTGGTTTTGCATATCACCTTCAAAAACCGTCCCAGTATACACAAACTTTACTTTTATTCTGACTTTTAACATAGACGAGTTTTTCGGTGAATTAAAAAGCTAATGTGGCAAATTATAGAATGTGTGGCAAAATAACGTCACTTCACTTGCCAACTCAGCTTTCATAATATAGAAAATTAAAAAATTAGAAAAATAAAAAGAAAAAACTCTCTCTCTTGCTCCTCTCCAGCCGCCCAACCCACGTTTCTCCCAACTCTCTTCTTCAACATAAAAAAACACAAATACGCAACCCACCTCTTCTAATTTTGCTTTTGAGGAAATTTTGTATGTGGATTGCTAAAAAATGTGAATCTTAAGGAGGTGTCGAGGATTGGGGTGCCGGGTGGGGTTGGTGGGCCTACATCTTGGTGGTGGTGGTGATGATGGTGGTGGATTGTGATGTGGAGAAAGCTATGGGGGGAAATGGGAAAAGTGGGATAAATCGGGAAGGGGAATCGGCACCTGGGCGGCCAAGCCGAGTGAGAGGCGGCGGAGCAGCGGGAGGCCAAGGAGAAGGAGGCAGCGGCGGCACCCGTGACGTGTTGTCGGAGCCTCCGGATTCCAAAACCTTCAATAGCTTCGTAATTGCAGCGGCGGCACCCGTGACGTGTTCCCGATAGCTTCACGGCAGATGTGTCATTGCTGGTGGGAGATGGTGACCAGCGACGATTCGCCGGATTGGAGACATAGGCGACGAATCTTGTGATAGAGAGAGATAATTTTAATTTTTTATTTTTTATTTTCTATTAACTTTTAATTGAAAAAATGAGTTGGCATATAATTTGCAATTTTTTATTTTTCTTATGTTTGTTTTAAGCAAAACGACGTCGTTTTGTAAATTCCGGCGTCCACCGTATCAATTTCGGCGTCCAGCTCAACTTCGATTTGCTGCAAAATAAACGCGGGTTAAAAATCATAATAAAAGTAAAGTTTGTGTATATTGGGACGGTTTTTTAAGGTGATGTGCAAAACCAGAATTTCGCGAAAGTTAATGTATTTAGGCGCAATCACCCCTATAATATAACATATATAATGCGCAAACATAAAGTATCGATGTAAAAATGTATTAACATAATAAAAGCATTAATGTATGTTTGTATTAATAGAAAAACAAATGTGTTAAAAAAGAAACATGGTTTTTAGTTAACACAACATCAAAAAGTTTCCATTTTAATACTCTCTTCGTCCACCAAGTGATATTGTTCGTTAAGAGTGTATCACTTGGTGGACGACACGAGTTTTAAGAAAAATTTGTTGGTTAAAGTGTGCGTGGAGCAAGGGTCTTACATTGTTGACTTTTAAGATAAAAAAATTGGAAGAATGATAGCTATTTATGTAAATATTGAGTTGGGTGTTGTTGAATTATAAGAAGTGCGTGGGAGTATAGTCCAAATAAGTCAAAGAATACACTCTTTGTTAACACTTAAAATAAGAAAGATGATACACTCTTAGTGGACGGATGGAGTATATATACAAAAAACATGTTGTAAAATATAAAAGCATTTTTATGCCTAAAAATACACATTATCAAAGAATAAGTATTATACTATGGTTAAAAAGGCATAATCTGGTCTTAAAATCAAATTTAATTATCCATCAATCAAGATTGATCCGTAATTAATACAGTTATACTATAAGAAGGATTTATATTTGATGTTGAGTCTACTCACTCACCTTAAAAGTGTCGAAAATTAAGAGTGTAATGATGTACTAGTAAAAGCATACAATGTGTGTGTGTGTGTGAGAGAGAGAGAGATGACCGTACTGTTTTTATCGTTTAGCGAGTTTTAAGTGCACGTTCCTTTGTTTCTGCTAAATATAACGGTCACTACTAAACATAACACGACAATGCAACTACTTTCCCATGTGCACTCTCAGTGTGATCGCTACTCCAATCCAAAACAACATGGCCGCTTCAATTCTACATATTCATCTCCACAAAATATCAAATTCTTGTCTTCGTGTTTAAGCTACTCCCTACTTCTCCAACTACTTGTCCATCATCATTCACAATTGGGGTCCAATCACAATTGCCGACTATTTTATACTAATATTTCACTCAACAAAACAAATTACTCGAGTAGATACGGAATCCGAAAAAGTATTTGAGCAGACAACACGTGAAACAAACATATTAGAGAATCCAAATCTCAGTCATATCCTAACACCAACCACTATGGATTGGCCGAACGACATCAGAATAAAACCAATTGTACAATCAAGGCTAGAAATAGATGCAAAGTGATTGTTCATTGGGGCACATCCACCAAATCCTGATTCACCAAAACAAGCACATAATAATGTCTGCAAACTATCTTCTTCCTTTCCCTACTAAATAAATATTCCTTCTTTTTTCTAATTATATATGTATAAAATACCTCCCTTACAAACCACAATTTCAAAACTAGGAATGTTGTTGTGAGATGAGTAGGACCCGGAAAACTTGAGTGGAAACCAAAGTCTCCGAAACAATAATTTCTAAACAACATTTGTCCCCTAAGACTAAATACCAACCCCAAAATTAATGGAACCATCAATCAACTCAACACCACACTAGGGATCCTTTTGTCTCCAACAAACATATGGTACTTAAGCATCTGCATCAATGATATAAAAGTGAAAATAAAATATGTGGCAAATGCAAACTGCAGTACTTAATTAAAGAGTTCCATATAGGGAATATCCAACTTCTGAGGGGTTTACCAATAACTACTCAACTGACATCCTTTTAGTTCCCTTGATACACAACCTCGCCAATCTTTAAACCCAACTCGAAAAGAGGTAGGAGTTGAAGCTGAACCTTCATACGGATGCTTCATGGGCACAACTTCATTGATCTGCGTTTATTCCAAAGAGACGGACTTTATGCATATTTGGGAACTTAGCAACAACCAGAACAAAAACGGCTAGAGTGTTGAAGAAGAGCATAGGATGTTGATAATCAGTTGTATGGGAGGCTATCAAGTACCTGAAAAAAGATAAGATGAGTCAAAAGCACGATTCAATTATATGTTTGAACTTCACATCAATCCAAAAATTGCACCGAAACATACTACTAAACAGTTCTTTGTCTAGCTAGAAAAGGGATTCTTTCATGTAAAAAGTTTTCCCATTTTGACTCCCATTTCTTTGAAACCCAACACATCCACTAGCATGCAATAAAGAGTATAAGCCCCTGAAGTAACTAAAAACAGAGCATCAATGCAGTCTTGTAGACAAGGATAAAGTAAAGACACACGATAAACAAAATGAAAATGCAACCTTCCAAGTTAGCATTTTCTTCTTAAAGATAAGAAGAAAATGTCATGCAAAGTGGTCCAATCCAATATAGGAGATAAAAGGCCTAAAGCAAGGCACTAAAAACGAAAATAAAATCATATACAAACATAAGAATAAGAATGTTTACGGTATCTCATGACTTCTGCAGATCTTCAAAGCATAAGTTAAACGCTTTCAATATTCCCATTTGGAAATTGGAAATGTACCAGGTCTGCCCAATCATATAAATGTAATACTTTTTCAACAAACAAGCCAATCTTCCAACAGCCAAACTCTTGCAACATCGTGGGAATTAGAAGAAAAATAATCTTAATTTAAAGGTCAGCTTACATTAAAATTTAACCTTTTAATAAGTATGCAGCAATGCATACAAATCATTGTAAGTTACTCATTCTACTCAGCTTTAGAAAAACTTCATGACCTTCCAGACATGATCTGTGGATTAAGTTGATTGGTCAATTATTAAACTGAGTATTGATTTGAAAGAACTAAAAAGCTGATGACTAAAATTGTTGTAACTAAAAGTTCATCGTCATGATCTGGTAGGACTTGTATCACTAGAGTGTATTTTTCAAGTAATGCAAATAAAACTTGTAGTAAGCTAAGATAACAGGTCTGGCATGCTATTACTGTTCCATGTTAATTAAAAAAAAAAAAATTATGTTGAAAACTTGTGGTGATCTATAATAGATGTAACCTCAAGGTCAAACGATTAGGCACAATGGAAACTTAAAAGGGGCTTTACTATAAGAGAGACAAACTGTTGCAGATCACAAATTGTACAAGTATACAACTTTCCAGAAGGTCAGCCAAGATAGAGAGACAAGAAGGAAAATAAAAGCTAAAAAACAACTAATAAAGTGTGTCTACAACAACAGAGCTTAAAGACAAAAGGAAAACTCAAACATGCATAATCGTTCTCCATAGTCTACTAAATTATGTTATGAACAAATTGTACTAGCACAGATAACAAAAGTATCAAATCACATAAGGCTTGCTGTCTATTTATATATATTCAGCTTGGAAAGGAGAGATTTGCTAATTAGCAAACACTAAACTTTAATGAAATTATATTGATATTTGAATATTAGAATTACAGTGATGATTAACAATTGCCGCCACTTTCATGCAATATTCTCATAAACAAACATCTAATAACGTATCATTAATTCTTAGTGCCTCAACCAAGTCACGGTCCTTAAAGGTCACTGCAAAAGAAAATTTAAAATTAACATGGCAACGAAACCACTGTAGGTTGCATGACATACAATACATGGATAACTCTAAGAGGATACATGTTTTTCATGTATATTTGGCATCACAAGTGGGGAGGGGAGGGGGAAGAGGTTAAGCCTTCCCAAGGGAAACAGAAAAATGGATATCTTATATAAGAGACTCAAAGTGATCCATATGCACCAAAAAGTCTATAAGAAAAATGTGGAAGTATGAACAATTAGCAAGCATCAACAGAAAAAAATGTAAAGGGAAGAATGAGAAATCAAAAGAAGGCTTACAAAACTACAGGAACGACTGTCAAGAACTTCCTATTACGAGTAAGTTGTTTGCCACTGTCTATTTGCTCCCACCAAGTCAACCTATTGTAGATACCCTGATCTTCTGCAAATGGAGTCCCCTTCTTCCAATGAAAGAAGTGATACGTGACCTGAATGTGATGTGAACAGATAAGAATATGGAATTGGTGACACCAAATATCCTTTCCATGGTACCCTTGTATCAGCTAAACAACCTACTAGTTCAACCAATGAATGAAACATTTTCCATCAGAAACTAATACAATAAGCCCCCACAATGAACACATCGGCCTTTAACTGAAAGTGGATGCCACAGTGCCACTACAATGCCATTTCAACAGTTAGAATGTGATTAACATGGGATCGCATACACCTTTTCATTGCTAAGTTTTAAAAGATTTCATCTCCACCTTTAGCTAACTAAACAATCAAAATAGTTACTCGAAGTTATAAGATTTATCTATTAGAAACTACGTGAGTGCCTCAGTGCCTAACAGGATTTGGATAATTATATGTTGATTATTGAACTCTTCCATCAATGCAAATGAGATTCGAAGGGATAGCCCCATTTAAAGTTTTGATTCGATGCATTATTGACACTGAGACACCTTACAAGAGTAGGCAATAAATTCAACATAATCTCTTATATCAAAACAATATATAACTATAATCAACTATGCATTTAACTATCAAAATGTCAACTCCCTAATACTCAAGTTCTAGAGAATCCCTCAGAATGTAGTCTTGCAATGGCTTTCCAAAGATTATCCAAAATCCCCATTGTTTAACATCCCACAACTTAAGAAAAGGTTAATGGAAAACTAAACTCCGCATTTATCTTGGCGTGAAGATAAATATTGGATCGGCGACAAAAAATGTTATTCACTTCAATGTTTTCAAGATCTCAGAATTCTCTAATTTCGCACGAAACCAATAAAATCTAATTGCTCAACTTATTCCATGTAAGAAATCAAAATTCGCAATAAGCATCCCTAAGCTACTGAAATCAATCATCTTAATAAACCAAAAGTAACAATTAAACATAAATTAACCTAAAAAACAAATTAAACAGAAACAAAATTGAAATTCCGATAAGCGATCACAGACAGAAGCTTGAATCAGAAAATCCTAGCAACAAATCTAGCTAAGCAAACATGCATGAAGATGAAGGATGCGTACGAGGAAATGAGAGAGATGAACGACGGTCCACGCCATGCCGGGAGAGCAAGCGAAGACGGAGAGGACCATGAGCCATGAGAAGAATAGTATAAGGATGTAGGTGCTCCAGACGCCGGGGTAGGTAAACCATTCTGTGTTCCGGTTCAGATCCGTCGTCGGCGCCGCCCGCACATACAAATTGGCCATATCCCCCTCCCAATTTCTTCCAATTCAACTCAGCTCAACACTTTTCTCCCTTTCTTTCTATTAACTGATCTTTGGATTTTACAAAATATGATGAAACTCGTTATATACAATTGATATTCCCCTCTTTTTCCTTATCTTCTTCTTTTTCTTTTTGGGGAAATGTTTAGGCTTATTCGGGAGGCGATTGGCGATGGCAAATTTGATTAGGAAGAAGTTGGCCAATGAAGGATCGGGCCGCTGCAACAGATGCTATATATTAATGCTTTTTCTAATACAATTTTTCTTCTTTTATCAAAGTATATAGACTAATTATTGGTTCTTAAAAAATGTATATAGACTATAATTTAACATTTTATTATAATTATTCAGGCCCTTCATAAAAATATTATTAATATCAACTTTTAATTTTGACTTGACTTATTGGATGTTTGGAGTAATATATATTCTTATAGATGGAAAAATTTATTGCTAAATTACATAGCATGATAAAGGAGGTGGAGAACTCTTGTCACTACAACAAAAAATAGATATTAGGGCACTTATTTAGGGGCACTTTTTATTAAGTGCCTCTAGAATTTATTCTTGAGGCAGTTAGTAAAATATGTTAAATATTGTAAATCTATGGGGGCACTTTTTAAAATTTCGCCAAAAAGTTTGGCGGAAATAAATCACGCCCAACTCTCTTTTGCCAAAAGAGATTAAAAAAACCCTTGGCCCCAAATCGCGCCGCGCCCAATTCTCTTTTCTCATCTTTATTTCTCACAGCCTTTCTGCCTTAGCTGTGCAACTGATGAAGTGCGATCTATCATCTGTTCAGCCCCAAACCGGCATTGGCCATGTAGAGCATGCCCGGACTTGTGTGCTTCCTCACAAAGTTCTGTCACGTTGTAGATCCACTCGACACTGGTGCCGTTTTTGGCGGTGAAATCGCCTCTCTGGTACATGATTTGGGGATACGCGGTGACCGACGATCCCTCATATTGGAGGGGCCCATCGGAGACGGTCCATGCCTTTTTCATCGGTGCACAGAACGAGGAATTCCTCAGCCGACGTCAGGGCAGAGCTCCATCAGGATCCGGCCGACATTGAATAAAATTTGAAGGTTTGCCATTTGTTGAGTATTTATTGGCACGTTGGCTTTTAGCATATCCCATTTTTCAAATATGTTGAAGATAAATGTATCTTGAAAGTTTTGTTCTTGAATGTCTGGTTGGTAATTGATTTGTTTCCAAAATGGTGTAATTGTGCAATTTTTGGGTCTTTGATTCATGAGAAGGATTGAAGTTTGAAGTAAGGGCTGATTATGCCTTCAACATATTCGTATTAATGTCACGCAGAATGCATTTGTTTGGTGATTTACCTGTGTTTCTTTTTCATTTTTGTTTTTTGTCTCAGCTGTTCGATTATGATGAACAATGGTTGGAGATGAAGTAGACACAAAGAACAAAGATTATGGTATAATTATGTGATTGAAAGATGCATAGATATCTATCAATCTTATTTCTTGCTTCATTATTGTTTCTTTTGGTTTCTTATATGATTGTTGTTTTGACCTACTTGCTTATGTGAAGATAAAGCTGTTTGCTTGCTCAACCAAAACTCATACAAACCTACAGGAGGTAAGTAAATGATTTTTTCCCCATCATGGTTATTGCAACTACCTAGTTCTATACTTTCTCAGAGTTAGAATTTTGCTTCAAAGAGCAGCCATAATTAAGTTTAATCTAGCATAAAATTATGTTTGAAGTTCTGTTGGGTTTCAAATGCCTTTTAGTTCAAGACTATTGTCTCTTTCTCTCTATATATATATGTTGTAATTTGAAGTCTGGTCTTGCTTTGTTGATCAAATACTAGGCTATCTCTTATCTACCTATCCAAATTTAGGAATGTGAACTTTTCAAAGAATATTCTTGTCTTCTCTTGATGCGAAATGATTCTAATAATTCAGGTGAAGCTTCAACACGTATAAGTCTCGATGAAACACAAGAGAGGAAAAATAGAAACTCTGTAGCTGAAACATAAATACGCAAGATATGAGGTTTCAATTAGTAAGAATCATAAATTTCTTGCTTTGTTTGAACCAATTTGCTTTTCCATCTACTTCTCTACTACTCTTGGGATTGATTTTATTCGTTCGCTCTCTTTTGATGAAAATATGATTTCGTTTGTGCAAAGTAAATATAGGTACTTGGAATGCTGCTGGAAGAACTTCAGATAATGATCTTGAAATTAATGAATTTTAGGGTTTCAGGTAAAGCTTAGCATCAACACTTTAAAATCTTTTGGATGATTGATAACATTAGTGCATCATGTTCGTATTAGAAAACTAGTCAAATTAGTGCATTAATTTGAAGTATATATTTTTATAAGGGAAAAATTGATGCAAAGGTTGAATAGTTATTACAGAAAATACTTAAAGCAATTAATATTTTGTACATTATGTTAATTAAAACGTAATGGATATATGGTTAATGAGTTAGACATTCTGTTGATTAAATGAAACATGATAATGGGTATGGTTGCTTTATACGTATATCTCTTTGTTCCTTTTATTCCATTTCTAGGAAAGAAAAGGAAAGTTGCAAACTTGCGGTGGTGGAGAAATTGAAATGGTAATGTGAATTTTCACGCAAGTTTTTTGTATTCTACAAAGTAATTGTGTTAGTGATAAAGCAGCTAGCGATTTAATATTTGATAATCTACTATGCTTCTATTTACTTTATTAATTGTTTCTATTTTCGTAAGTTTTAAAAATTGTTTGTTAAATTTTAGGAATGAAGTTGAAGATGGAGACTTGTTTGAGCTATATGGATGTGTTTGGAGATTTGTGCTTCTACCATTATTGGAGATTTGTGCTTCTATCATTGTTGAGATTCATAGGTCAAGAAAATTTGAATGATAAGATTGTATTTTATTGAGTATTGGACGGAATGATTTAGTAACTTTGGATTGATATTATAATGTATTGACATTTTGGATGTACAATTTTATTTGAATGGAATGAAATTATGGAAATCTTAATTTCCTTGGTATTGAATTTAATTACAGGTTCTAAATATTTGAACTAACCATAATTTAAAAAAAAAATTATTATAGTATTAATAATAAATATTTATTAATAATTTAAATATCATTGGATTTGACACTTAAGTGCTTTTAAAGGTCACAAATAAGTGCCTCAATACACTATTTTGAGGTACAAAGAAGTGCCCCTATAATTTATTGGCATACATTTCAAATAATTTAAAGGACATTCATATGTGCCTCAAAAACCAACCTTGGGGCATATTAAAATGACTGGAAAGCTATTCGCGTAGAGGCACTTAAAAAGTGCCCCAAACTCTTTCGCGATACGATACTTAGCGGCACATATGATATGTGCCCCAAAAACTGTAAGTGCCTCGAAAGACCATATCTAGAGGCACTTTTCGCTGTATGCCAAATCCCTTTTTTGTTGTAGTGTGTATTTGTGAATATATGTACATCAACATATTCAAATTCAAAACTCATTTTCATTCTGACCCCATCGTTAAAAAATATGAGATCTTTAATATAAAGTGATGCACATATATTTTGGTGGCACACAAATTTTGTTGTAAGAAAATATACACTTAATATTATATATGGTACACCAATACCATATTTTTTCGCATACTGCATCTCGCTAACATCACCTTTTTAGAATGGCAAAAACTCTCGTACACCAATGTATATATACATCACTTTGTAATCAAGGAGGATGGGGGATAGTAAAAGAATACATCTTGAATTCGAATAATGTGATGTATATATATACCGATGTATAGGAGTCCACCTCTTTTAGAAATTAAAAAATAAAGTGACAGGAAGTAAGAACAAAGATTATACATTGTCTTCGATTTAAATGTGCCAAAAATCAACTATTGGGTGTTCAATTATGCAACAAACTTTAACAGATGTTTGAATTTTGCTTAAATAAAGGAGTTTGTATGGATAAGTTTTCTCCTCTACTAAAAGAAAAATATTAATTAAATCGATCCATCACATCTTGAGATGTTTGATGCAGGATTTAGTAATCTTTTTTCTTAACCAAAGAATTTAGTAATCTTAACGGTACTTCATCAAGTCATGAAAGTTGCAGTTGCGTTTGTAAGGACTCAATAAAAAAAATTATGAGTTAAAAAGTTACATGTTAAAAATTACTACTGTGTTTTTATTAGCCGAAAGATTATTGAGTGATTGTGTATAACAAAATAAAAGAAGTTCAATTAATCAAAACAATCACATGTTATGGACAGAGATTCTCATAGTAGAGTACATATGCGTTAAGTGTGAACCATAAAAAGCTTTCTAATTAAAGGCCAAAAATTGCTTACTATCTTGGCTTAATTAGTTATTTGGTAACCAAGTTAGATCTTATGCCCGCAAGAATGGGAAAAAGAATGATGAAGCTACAAATGTTTGATTGCATAGTCAAAGAAAGAACGCCAAGTAATACTTATACGACGTAACAACTGACATAATTAGGTACATCTGTTTTCGAAGGTATCTGTAGTATCCCGAAATTTTAAAATCCTAATTAAAACCTAATCGGATAATAATAAAGAGTTTAAGGGTATTTGCATCCTTAAGAGATATAAATTTACGAGATTAAGAAAATCTCGAGAAATTTATTATGAATAAGTAAAGGAAAATTTTAAGGGAAATAATGGAATTTATTAATTCTATTAAATTTAAAGAAAGGATCAGAGGTGGATTGAGCTCAGGCGAGTTATACCCCTCAGATGAGAATTTTTTTTATCTATATAATGAAATAGAAATGGGGAATTAAAAGTTTCATTTAGTCAGGAACAGTTGATTCGGAGAGTAGTGAATCAATTACTGCAAAATATGCAATAATTAATTAAATGAGTATTTAAATTGCAGTTTGAGAATTAAAAATCAGTAGCAATATACAGAGGTCATTCCTGACCTTATGAAATATGTAGAAAATATTAATGTGAAGATTTTACTGGTAAATTATTGATACAGAAATGATAATTTAATTAATTTATATTAATTATTTATTTTCTGAATAAAATGTTCAAACGAGCTCAGACTCGACTAGGGTCTGCATCAACGGCCGTAGAAAAATGAGCAATTTACCAGTGTCAAAATGTCAAAACTGTACAAAAAACCTTCTAAAAGGTTCTAGAAGATTGGAGTGAAAAATCTTAATAAAATATTAATTTTTGCAAAAAAAAATCTAATCATACTTATCTAATATTTGACTTCCAACACTATTTATCATCATCCACCTTATTTCTCCCTACAAAAACTTTCGAACACCTCCTTCTCCATTACCAAGGATTTTCTCTTCCAAACTAGTAAGAATTCAAGCAAATTTTCATGGCAAATTGGGAGAAAAATGCATATTTAAGGTAAACAATCCATTCTTTCATGTTTTTAGCTTGAAAAATTCAAGAAAATTTCTCCTACAAATGCTAAAAATTTCGCCCCATATGTATCATTTATATATGGTTTCAATTGTTTAATATGTTGTTATATAATGATAGACAAGCATGTTTAAATCATGATGTTGTTAGAAATTTAAATTGATTATGGTTTATTTGATCTATTCAAATTCTTGCATAAACCCTAAATTTTGAAATTGGGAAATTTGTATTGATTTGTTTAAATTGAGCATAGATATATGTAATTGAGTATCAATAAGCATGATTAGAACAAGAAATTAAATCAAAATCAAAATTTATACATGATTACAGAAAGGGGCAAAAATTTAAGATCCATGAACTATGATGAGTTGATTTTATTTGTTTAATTTGATGTGATATTTCAATTCTACGATGAAAATAATGCCTAAGTAAAATTTATTGGATTTTATTGATCATATATGTGAAATTTAGAAAATGGTTAGTTTAGACCATAATGAAGGATAAATGGTTTAATGATTTTATTTGATTAAGATGATATGATTATTGAGATATCTTAATATCCTCTTTGCAGCGTCCAAGTGAGCTTCTTTTGGACTAGACTGAAATCTGGCGCAGACACCTACTGCAAAAGCAATGTCAGGACGACTCGCTGTAAGATATAGAAGAGATCCTATGATCTCTCTGTACTTCGTCTGATCAACAGATTT
>JAYJMF010200595.1:0-15313 GCA_036873715.1 Salvia sclarea
TTATATTATATTATATTATATTATATTATATTATATTATATTATATTATATTGATAGTAGACTAGAAAATTTATTTGATTTCCTCCGCCCCATTCTTCTTGTCTTATTCTTCTTATTGGATCGTTCTATTCTTCTTGTCTTATTTTTTTTTATGACACATGTGGACTCCATGTAAACTATACTATATCTCATAGTCATCAATCTTATGTTTTTTAATATTCGTGCTAAAAAAAAACGAGACAGAAAGATGGGACATAGAGAATATTACAGTTAGAATGTAGGTAGAAAAAAATTCATTGATGGAAGATAGATGCTCTAACTTTAGAGAGATTGAGATTTCGATATACCAACTTTAACTACGTTTCGTTTTGATGATATTTTGGATTTTGCACTCGCAAAATATCAATAATTTGATAATGTTTTTTTGAAGGCATAATTTGATAACGTTATAAATATAAAAAGGAAACTGTTTTGATGGTGGAGCCTTGGGCGCACAATAATTCAAGAAGGGAATTGAACTCCTGAGTTTAAAGTTGAATAAAATTGTAGTACTAAATTAGTCGAATAAAATCATATACTCTTACATGTGCTAAAACGTTTTTACCTTGGATTTAGTTCAAGATTTGGAGTGGGCTTTGTATTCATATGGATCAAAACTTCTAAATATATATTTATGTCATGAACTCATGATGTAGATGATCAAGAATTTTTTTCATTTGTCAACAAAATAAGCCAAAATTAGTCAATTCTCAAGTGTACAAAAATCTGCAACTATAAAATATTTATCCATCCAACTGACAGCGATATTTCAACAAACTCCAAGCAATTTGAGATATAATCAATCTCAATTTGATATTGTCACGCACAATGCATACATAGTAAAATCCTTTTAGCTATAACATGCATATTATGTTGTCAAATCTGTCAATAAAAAATATATCTTTAAACTCATTTATCAATTTTAAATAATTATTAGTGTATAAATGCCATTTTAACATCACTAACTCTATTATATAATTCAACTTGCAAGTGTCTGCGCACACAAACACATTATATATACCAATCATATCACAGATCTCAGTGACAACACGATAAACTCTACACAAGAAATAACTTATTTGGACGTAATATAAAACGAAATAACATTCAACGGTAGAAATCCCGAGCACACTCATGGGCCATTTAATCTAGAACCGAGAGTGGCGACAGGTGTCCTCATGAAGTTGGTGAAATCTACCTCCCAAGTTGGAGCAACCCTCCACTCATAGAGTGACAAGTGTGCCATGCAAGGATTGCAACAACACTAAACAACCTATGTAAAGAGACAAAGTCCTTGAGGTCCCATGAGTAGAAAAGGTTTGCCCAAATCACATGAAACCTAAGTTTCTTGATAAACGAACGTGATTGGCTAAAAGGAAAAGAACTAGGGCACACAAGATTCATTTCTACCATTCATATATGTTAAGGAATATCATCATTTGTGGTTATTGATTCCTTATCCCCAACCTCTTTGTTCCATTACAAGAACGCCTTGGTAAATTATTGTCTCAGTTGCCTTTCTTATTTTGTTTTTTCTTCTATATAGGGTTCAATTGGATAATTTTCTATATTTTGTAATTTTGTGTCATGTGAATAGCTTTACTCGTGTATTTTGTCGGTATATGGCTCAGTGAGAGCGTTATTTTGAGTGTGGTGCCAAAGCCAGTGTTGTCATCCACCTTCATGTGCATATAATTAGCAAACTTGTGTACAAAAAAGGAACGAATTTATATAATGGATTAAAGCAAAAAAATCGCAAAGATTTCAACAACACTTTAGGTTTTCGAAAGATATTTTACATGGATAATGCTCATCATATAGACTTTTGTTTATACATTTCTACACATCATATCACCAAAAATTCATCTTTTTACCGTTACTATAAAACAAAAATACCGGTGAATTATAAAATGTCAAAATGACAATTTCTTGACAATTGAAATTTTGATCATTAGGGAAGTCTAATCCGCATTAATGAATATCCATCAACCAATAACAGAATCCGACTGTTATTGAAATAATTTCCTTGAATAAAGGTCATGGCCAAGATCCATAATTGTCAATGGTTGAGAAAGAAAAAGAGAAAGATAATTTTGTTTATATATGTATATTATATATAGCTTGGCTTAAAAGCACTTTTGGTCATCCAATGGTGGGCCGGGTCGGTGCATGCTGACAAAGACAACTTGCATTAAATATTCACACACAACACACACTAAGCCTTAAGATGCATGCACCCTTCACAGTTAGTTTTCACCTCAAGAGCTAAATCCCATTTTCCATTCCATCTCCAAACTTTCTTCATTCTGGGAGTTTTTCTTGATTTGAAATTTGGGATTTTTCAAAAGGAAGATAGAGAGAGGGAGAAATGGAGGCAGAGAGTGTGAGTAGATACCACATGCATCAGCCTAGTGAGCATAAGTGCTCTTCTTGTGTTGTGAAGCAAATCAAGGCTCCAATTGACATTGTAATTTCTCACACTTCACGTCTTAGTGTGTGTGTGTTTTGGGTGAAGATTAGGTCTTCATTTTATTGCTACTTTGTTCGTTAGCTGTGAATTGTGACTTTGGTTTTCTCTCTCTGGATTCTTGATCTGCTATTGGTTGTGTTTTGTTCTTGGAATTATGTCAGCTCAGATTGTGTGAAATTAATAAGGAAGTTGTGGGCTTTGATTATGGTTTGACTTTTATTTCTTGGAATCTCAGGGTTTGAGATTTGATATCTAATTGGGGCTAAAGATGGTGGAACATTGATCATGACCTCTTGTTTTTATGTTGCTGAAATTTGAAACACACAACACACAGATATAAGTTGATTTGGATCTTCTATATTGTTTTTTGCCCAGATTACCAATGAAAAGCTCGAATCTTTAGAGAGAGATGTATATTGGGATGTGTTGTGTTTCAAATTTAGGGATTTGGTTTTCTTGGCTTCTCCAAGTGTTATATGAAACCAATAAAGATAGCATTTGATAGGTGACTGATAGAATGAGAAGAAAAGGGTGAAAAGCCTTAGTTTTTAACTTTTTATTCAAAGTTGAGAATTTTATGTTCATTTGAATGAATTGATGCAGTTCAGCTTGTACTTGAGATTGTTTCCAGATTGAATTAGGTATCAAGACTTACCTCTCATGCGTTTCGTTTAGGTTTGGTCGTTGGTTAGGAGATTTGATCAGCCACAAAAGTACAAGCCCTTCGTTAGCCGGTGCATTGTGCAAGGTGATCTGAAGATTGGAAGTGTTAGAGAGGTTAATGTGAAGTCGGGACTTCCTGCAACAACGAGCACCGAGAGGTTGGAAATGCTCGATGATCAAGAACATATACTAGGGGTCAAGTTCGTTGGTGGTGATCATAGACTTAAGGTGAGAATCTTGGTTATGTTTCCATCATACTTTTGGAGTATGTAGCTCAGTGGTAGTTTGAGTATAAATAGCTCGTAAACAAACAATTTGGGAAAGATCGATAAGAACCTTCTATTTGGCTTGTGTCTGTCGTAATCTTAACTCAGTGAAGGAGATTGATAAGAACATTGGCCCTGCTTGTCATAATCTTGACTTACTCCAAATGTCTAAAAACTAGCTATCTTGCAGAATTACTCGTCTATAATCGCAGTTCATCCCGATGTAATTGATGGGAAGGCAGGGACGAAAGTTGTCGAGTCATTCGTTGTGGACGTGCCAGAAGGGAATACACAGGACGAAACGTGCTACTTCGTGAAGGCTCTGATCAACTGCAACCTCAAGTCTTTGGCTGATGTCTCCGAAAGAATGGCAATGAGAGGGGTAGTTTCGACCAGCCAGCCACATACTCTGCGTTGACGATGCCCTCCCAAGGTCGCCATCAAGTCTCTTGTTGTGACTCTGTATGTTTTTTGATGGAGTTAAGTTGTTCTTAGCAGAAGAAGAATGCTTCCATGTACAAATTGTTTGTGAAACTCTTGCTCTTTGCACAATTACAAGGCAGTGTGTGTATATGTACATGTTTTGCGCCTCTCGTGTTTCTAGGGTCGGTCGCCCCAAAAGTTGGAACTTCATATTGTCAATAACTTCCTCAACTTATCATGATAATCTTTTTTTTGCTTGCATCACTTTCATTTATTTGTAGGTGGGAGATTAATCGCACTTTCTTGACTTCTTTATCTTGTTTCTTCATTTTTGGGCAATCCATTTTTTAAGTACAATTATGACTTAGGAATTGTAACATAAGCTCAATACTAATCATCCAAACTATTCCCATATTAAGTGGAGTCTTAAGGCGGGATTGTAACGTCGTGACAATGTAAATTGATATATTTCTTATTATCAATACAAATAAAATTGTAAAAATGTTATAGAAATGTGAAGGTCTTGAACAAATTTTTGTATACTTTTTAATTGGTTAAGTCACTGGCTTAAAATTCAACAACAGAGTTATAAGTAACTAAACACGGATTATGCCCTAAACCCTTATCTTACACTTTTATTGCTTGCAAAATTGTAGGTCTCACCCTTCAAATGCAGTCAAAATTAAACATCATATATTGGAAATGTTTTACTGAATGAAAAGAAACGATTAGTCAGATCTATAATAGTAGATGTGAATGCCTGAAAATGGAATTTTAGAATTCTTCAAAAAGACTGAATAAAAAAGAAAAAGAAAATTGAATATTTAAAGGCCCAAACAATTTACACCGGTATACTCGACCAACAAGGATCTTTTAAATAGTCAAAGCCCAAGCCCAGTTTTGTACAACAAGAGAGAGAAATAAGGAGAGAATTAGGAGAAAATAAGCGGCAAAGAAGAACAAAAGAAGAAATCGCGGCTATGGCGGGAGAGGAAGCTGACGGAGGTGGTGCCACCGCCCCCGGCACCGGTGAGGGTTCTAACGGTGAGTGCCCTGATACTTTTTTTTTTTTTTTCATACCCATTGGTAATCTAGAGTTTTATACATGAATAATTAGCTAATTTATATTCGTTTTGCTTAGATTCAGTGTTTCTGGCTTTAGTTAGTTTTGTTTTATGTTTCTGGGTCTTAGCTTAGCTGATTTGGGTGGATGTGGAGTAGCTGGAATTTCGTAAGTTATTCTACGTGGATGTATTTCGCTTGAAAGGCGGAGTTCATGTGAGAATCGCAAGTGAATTTTGAGAATTTGTTCCCTAATTAGGGTTTTTATACAGTAATTGTTAAAGGGGAAGAATATCGTACAAATTGTTGCTTGAATTCAAGGCTTTTGTATCATTGAGTTCGATTTAGTAGTTTCTAATTCTCAGAGTATTTGATTTGATGCATAATAGATTAGCCGAATTCCATATCGAACATAAGTTGATGTTTTTGCCTTAAACTTAGCTGTATTCATGGTGAGAAATCCGAGTAGTTTTGACGATTTCTTCCTAAATTAGAGTTTTTCATGCTGAAATTATCTCGTTTCCAGTGTGTAGTTTCTTCAGGAAGCCATCAAAAGGGAAGAACATTAGGAAACGAACAGCCATAGACGAGGCAGAGGGCGAGGATGAAGATTCCAACTCTGGGAGCTCAGTGGTGTATAATAAGAAGAAACAGGCTGCAGCTGATAACAAGCTGTTCTTCTCTAGTGGCCCGTTGAAGACTTCGAAAGGGTCTGAGCCCGAAAAACAGAAAGACTCGGTTTTTGAGTATGAGTCATCCAGGGTAATTCAGGTCCAAAATGATAGTAGGGCGACTGCCACTTTAGAAACAGAGACTGATTTCTCAAGGGATGCCCGGGCGATTAGAGAGCGTGTTCTGAAGCAAGCTGAAGCGGCATTAAAGGGCAAGAACAAGAGTGCTGGCGATGAGAAGTTGTACAAAGGTTTACATGGGTATACGGATTATAAGGCTGGATTCCGGAGAGAGCAAACTGTTGCCAGTGAGAAAGCCGGTGGAGCTCACGGGCCTCTGAGGGCTTCCGCTCACATAAGAGTGTCAGCAAGGTTTGACTATCAGCCGGACATTTGTAAAGATTATAAAGAGACGGGGTACTGTGGTTATGGAGATTCATGCAAGTTTATGCATGATAGAGGCGATTACAAGTCGGGTTGGCAGCTCGAGAATGAGTGGGACGAAAAGGAGAAGGCGAGGGCTAAAAAAATGGCTATGGGAATGAAGGGTGGCGATGACGATGATGAGAGTCCTGCCACGAGTGATGATGAGGATGAGAACGCACTACCATTTGCTTGCTTCATTTGTAGGGAGCCTTTTGTGGATGCTGTCGTGACAAAGTGCAAACACTATTTCTGCGAGCATTGTGCGTTGAAGGTACTATAATTCGATCTTACTTTATCGTTTATGCTTGATCTTATATGAAATTTGCTTTATGCTAAATGATAATTTTTGTTTATTTGTTCACACAGCATCATGCAAAAAATAAGAAGTGCTTTGTCTGCAACGAGCCTACGCATGGGATATTCAATACTGCCTTTGAGATACGAAAGAGAAAAACTGCAGAAGAAAAATGACTGTTCAGATCATGTTTTGGCAAAATTCTGTTTGTTTTTGTCTTCTCATTGTAAGATCATTTCATTATTAGCTTTTTGACGAGTGTTGTATATTGAACAATTAGTCATGGTGATGATTCTTAAACAAGAGCCTTCACAACTTACTGTCAGTTTTGAATGTTTTCTTGAGTTTGTACCTCTCTCTCTCTCTTATTGAACATGGTGATGGTCTTGTTACTCTTTCCTTAATCATCCCTAAAAATCGCCACAGAAAAGGAAGGGTACACTGTCATCATCTTAAAATTATTACAAAAAATTGTGTATTCAATGCTATGCTGTAATCTCCACCTATCTGTATATACAGCGATGAATATGAGTCTAGCTAAGTGCAAAATTAGATGCTTTCATCACAAAAGCTATCTGCAGGAACACTTGCCTTGTTTAAAATGGTGAAATCGAATGCCGTCTTTGATGATGATCTCCCGCTTTCTTGCCAAGGAAGTGTATTCAGCAAAGGTGTGACAGTCTGCACATATTGTTGTATTCTTGATCACCCTGATTGCTGTGTTGCCTTTGGTTTTGATCAGGCCAAATGTGATTGCCCTTTTCTCCGTATGAGAAAGCAGTGCTTTTTCCTTCTCCACCTCGTCGTCAGAGTCCAGACGATTACATCTGGTGTCCGGCAAGTATCCCATATTCTTAATCTCAGACACTAGATGATATAGCTCAAAGTAGACCTCTCCATCTTCTTGGTGTGGCTTCCCTGATGCAGAAAAAACATGAACTCTGTTGTTGATTTCTATCCAGCTCCAGATATTTCCTATTTTCAGCGAACGATGTTCCATCAGATTTCTGACCCTGTCTACATCATCCCATCTTTCTACATCTGCATACATGTTCATCAGCAGCACATAGTTGGCTGGATTCTCTGGTTCTAGCTTGAAGAGTTCTTTTGCAGCAATCTCTCCCAGCTGGAGGCTGCCATGGGTTCGACAGGATCCAAGAACAGCGCCCCAGACCGTCGAGTCGGGCTCTACAGGCATCTGACTGATGAAATCCCATGCTTCATCAAGATATCCTTCCCTTCCAAGAAGATCCACCATGCAGGAGTAGTGTTGAATGGTCGGAATTATCCCGTATTTCGTCTCCATGCTGTCGAAGAATCCCCATCCTTCATCAATCAAACCGGAATGCTTGCATCCTGTGAGCAGAGCAGTCATGGTTATTGCATCTGGCTGGATTTTCGTCTCTTCCTGCAGCATTCTGTCGAACAAAGATATGGCTTCCTTCCCTTGCCCATACAACGAAAATCCCATCATCATGGAGTTCCAAGAAGCTAATGTTTTGCTCTCAGCTGCCTGGAAAACACGGTAAGCACTCTCTAAATCGCCACACTTGCTATACATATCGATAATTGATGTGCACACAAATGCATCTTCTAAAACTCCCTTTCTTATGCTAATGCAATGCGCCTCTTTTCCTCTTTGCAGTAGAGACAAGCCTGCACAAGCTCTACACAAGCTTGCGATAGTAGCCGAGTTTGGCTTCACACCTTCTGCTTGCATCTGGTAACAGAAGTTGAGCGCCTCTCTGTAATATCCGTTTTGGCAACTACCTGATATAAGAGCAGTCCACGACACCACATTGGGAGCTATCCCCAAATCCTTGATTTGCCTCATCATGTCGAGGGCTTCATCAATTCGCCCCGCCATCGAGTAGCCAGACACCATGCTATTATATGTCACTAGGTCAGGTCTGACTCCCTCTCCCTTCATACGATTCATGAGACTCACAGCTTTTCCAAAACCCCCCTTGAATGAATATCCAGAAATCATAGCGTTCCAAGCAAAGATGTTTCTGCACTCCATGCCATCAAAAACAGCTCGAGCACTATTTAAGTCGTGATTCTTCACATACATGTCTAGCAGTGAAGTCACTACATGAAGATCGGAATCAAGCCCGTTTCTCATGACATAGCAATGAATTTCCTGTCCAATGTGCAGGCAATGGAGCTCACTCACAGCTTGAAGAACAGTGGTAACTGATCTGTTGTTGGGCTTAAAACCTGCATTCTGCATATGCTGTAAGATCATGAGCACTTCTTGGTACGATCCATGATGAAGGTGCCCTGATAGAAGGCTGTTCCAAGTGACGATATCCGGCTTAAGATTGTAAGTTTCCATTTCATGCAATAGCTCCAATGCATCTTCAAGATAACCATGTGTTGCATAACCAGATATGATTGAGTTCCACGTAGATACGTTTCGATTTTGCATTAGATCGAATACACCTCTAGCTAGTTCAAGACTGCCATTTTTGGAGTACATAAAGATCAGTGAGTTGCATATCAATAAATTTGACTCCGTTGTGTTTCTCAGGATGTATCCATGTATCTGCTTCCCCTCATCAAGAGCTCCAATCTTCCCACAAGCTTGAAGAACCCTAGCAATGGTGAAAGTATTGATGCCACCCTTCATGGATGAAAACTGCGTTCGAAAGGTATCTATACCCTCAAACCACTCCCCATTCCTTAAAGCCACCAAAACTGCTTCATTCCACAGCAAAGATGTCTGATCCGATGCCTCGTCGAATGCCCTTATTGCTGATTCTGAACCCCAACAGCTCCCATAGAAGTTCATCAATGCTGCTTTTGCATGCATATCTTGATCAAAGCCTCTCTTGATTAGACAGGCATGGAGTTCCAGACCTAGCCATGAATCCCTCAGTTTTGCACACATTTTGAGAAGCATGGCCAGATTTCCACACCCAAAAACCACTCCCATGTTGTGCAGTTCAACAGAAACTTCAAGAATCTCAAAGGGGTCTCCCCCTTTGTTTCTGAACTCCTCCAAAAAAGAGTTCCAGTGCAAGTAGTTTTGCTCCAAATCGACGAAGAACACCATGGCTGCAGAGTGGAAATCTCGGAGCTCCAAATACGATGTAATCAAAGACTGCACCTTGATGTCTGAATCTCCCTCATTTGGCATTTTTATGATCTGGGCATGTCTTGCTTTGGCTGGATTGGACTTGTTAAGCGACAAAATGTTTGCCGATATGTCGGAAAACGAAGGCGGAGGAGAAGCAGTGTGTGCAGCCTCAACACCCACTGCAGCGTTTAGGTAGCTAAATTTGGTGGTGAAGTTTCTATGGGGTAAGTGATGAAGAGAATTTATGACTTCCATTTCCGCTAAAAGCTCTTTGCTATTATCGGCAAAGGAGTTAGGGGCCATATGCAGCTGAAGACATGACAGTTGGTAAAGGAATTTAGACAGAGAGAGAGAGAGAGAAAATTCTGTAAATAAAGATTTTGGATAAGGTTATCCCAATTGAAGATAAAGAATCATTGAAGATGAACTACAGCCTAAACCATTAGAAACAGCGACAGGCGACATATTTTTGCATTCAAGATTTACGTTATTTGCTGCTTTTCACATTTCTTTTGCAGCTTCAAAAATGGAACATATAAATTAATTATTTAATCCCGCTTATGAAATATAAATATTATTGAATCTTAGTGAAATTTCAAAGTAATGATTAGTGATGTATTATTTAACTTATATATGCTCACACACCCAAGATAATTCGAACACCCAATCTATTGGTTGGATGAGAAATGTCTTGCCCTATCTATTGGTTGGAGGAGAAACATCTTGCTAACTACACTTCGTAGTGATGTTCCATTATTTGTTAGGTCCGTGATGGTGATTAGTTTCTTATAAGAGTTGGTGTTGAGTCTACAAAAGGAAACAGTAGAGAAATCTGTATTGTACTGTATTTATAAAAGAGCCGTGTGCTCACTTTGCTTAATAAAATGCAGCAACTAACTATATTTTCTTTATTTGTCATTTTACTTACAAAACCTCTAATAAGATGGGGAAACAAAAAATTAAATTTGCATAACTGTGAAACAAAGAAGCATGCCCTTTTTTTGGGATGCTATACAAAAGCTACAAGAATCCAACTTCTAATCAACCTTTCCACAGAAAGAAAATTAAGAAAAGAAGAATCAGTGGAGACGAAGGTAGAGGCCGCTTCTCACACACATGGCTGCAAACACAAACTTTCACATTCTCCATCCTTGATTACCCATGCATCCTGCAGTCTCTCCTACGTTGTGGCGCTCATCTTCTTCTCCACGACGTTTCCTACAAACAACAGTCAGTTCTTGAACCAACACACACACAGAGAGAGAGAGAGATGAGAACTAAAACTTGATCTCCTAGGCTGCAACGAACCACGGTAAGATTCTGTTGTCTCCAACCCTGAGGGTCTGGGCGTAATTGGGTTACGACTATACCAGAAACCCTCGAGGGAGAGAGACAACAAAAGCTCCCGTGGTGGAAAACGAGTGAACAACCCCGGGGCAAAGCTGCGAAGCCATGGATTGTTATTTCTCCCCCAATGCCTCCTAGCCATGTTTCATCATTACCATTCCTTTAGTCTTCAGATACCATTTTTCAAAGAAATGAAGCATGCAAAGGGCCAGAAGCCCTTGAGGGAGAATAGCAATCGAAGCCTTGGAATGTTATATCTAATGCATGGGAAGTAAGCTATGGATGAGGGCATGAACATATTGCAACAATGGAGAAGCCTATTTATAGCCACGAGGTCCCGGAAAAGGGGTGTGGTGGGGCCTAAATATCTTAGGCACTAGACATGAATGGCCAAACGAGATTCGTCCGATTCATGATATTGTTCCTAATCTGAGCCGAAAAAAGATACGGCCCTCAGACACAGAAGTCAACCCTCCTAAGCCAAGAATGAAGCATCTCGGGCATCTATCTCAATTATTTATCACGTTCGATTCCTTTCAGCCGCCTGATATCGCATGAGTGGATGTATACACTCGAAGAAATTAGGGGTTGAAGCATGCATGTAAATGTGTCATTACATGAGTAGAAAACCATCACATTTGTAGACAGTAATACAAATAATTTGCTTTTACCTACATTTACCTACTGTCTGGTCCAGTGCTCAAAGATCCGTGAGAAACTTCAGAGGTGCCGCGTCTCACACTTTTGCCTGCTGTTGAAAGCAACAGATATCTTAAACAATTTGCATATCAAACAAAGATTATCAATTTAATATCCGAAATCCCATTAAATCAAGAATGTATAATATTGTGCTATATAGAAAGATAGGCTGTTTTGGTTGGTAACGGTAAATCTGTGTTCTGTCGAATAATACATGGAATACCTCGTCTGCATGGCACTCACTTTCATTCGGGCAAAACCCGTCCTGAACAAACATAATCAACATTGTTAGCACTGGAAAAGAAAGAAAAAGACAAGATAAAGTAGGTTATTTTCTTTACCTGTTATACTGCTTTTTCCAAAATGTTGAGGTCCCCGCACTTTCACAACCAAAAAGGATTCACAATGTTCCTTACCGAGTTCTTCTGTATATCAGTAACACAGTTAACACGTGGTATTGAGAAAACAGTTCATAATAATCCCGGTATCTCGAACGATTTCCATTCAGCAGAATTTCAAATATACAGTGTCAAAATAAGCTTGCTCATTGGAGTACATGATTTATGGTTTCCGTACAACAGAGCATCAAATAGAAAAGCTAGATGATTTGGTGCACTAAATGTCTAAATCACAGTAATTTATGTTAGGTACTGACAAAACAACAATTTAATCAAATTCTGAGGTCCCCCCATTTGAATTTACTAACACATAGATAGAACTTTTGCAAAAGATAATGTCCATTATTGGTGCCAGATGTACCATATAATCAGAGAAACATTTCATATCTTATTCTGAATGGATGTTACTGTCTACTTTTGAAAATAAAGCATATAAAGTTGAGCAACAGAACAAGCCAGTAGAGAAGCCAACACAGGATTATCTGGTTTTTTTTAATTACAAGATCGTATCCATTTTGTGCGGAGCAAATAGCCAAAAACCAACAGCAATGTCAATGACAGAGTCAGCTGGATTAAAATGAATGACTCAGCGAGATCAAAGGTAGAATACTAAGAAGATTGGTGCAACGCATCAATCTAGAGCATCGCACGCTGTAGGTCTTACTCTAAAGGAATATATGTTTGTTATCCTAGTCATCTGAGTTAGCATGAAATCTCTCGGAAGCTTCCCTATCAGTCATCAATCAGGATAATAGCTTGCCCTTTCAATGTTAACAAAGGCATTTATCGAACCATATCCCCAAGATCAATGAAATTCCACTAATGATATCAATGAAATTCCACTAATGATACACTTTGCTCTTCTTTTAACAAAGTGCAAATCAACATATAGCGTCGTACGACTTTGGCCCAATATAGCATATGGAGAATAATGAGGTGGACAATTACTTTAGAATAAGAATAGCTATATCAACAAAGAAATGTAACGCGCTGCACAAAGTAAGAACACAACTTGCAAGGTAAAAGCATACAAAGTTTTAGCAATTAGGTGTCTGTTAAATGTCAAGGTCATACAATTATGTTTAAGAAAAGTAGGATGTATTTTCACATGGATAAAAAGTTCTACATAATACATCTCATCAACAAACTAATTGGAAGGAAGATATAACAAGATCAAAACAAGCAGTGAGACCATGTATTAATTCCTCGTAGCACCCTACACATGAAAAGCCAGATAGAGATACACAGGTACAACTTCTAGAGCATTACTAGAGGCCCGATGAATATCATATTTAACGTGGCTATGATTCGACATAGAACCTCAAGATGGACCTCTTGATCTGTAATTATAATAAGCCTCATATTTACCAGCGCTCTCGTGCTGTACCATCTGGGAAAACAGGAGCAAGAACTTTATCATCACTCTTCTTCACTGCACCATTAACTTTACCAGCTGGTTTGCTCCATTCTAAACTAGGCAACGGCTCATCCTGTCCATCATTGAAGTCTGGAGGCACATCATCATCATCATCATCATCGCTCCATTCATCATCATAATCTTCACCATCACCCCCACCATCTTCATCACTTCCCACATTGTCAATGTCAGACCAGTCATCATCATCCGATTCATCTTCTTGGCCTGTTCCTTCATCTTCACCTGAGTCAGTACTTCGAGCATTTCTCTTGGGGTATCTTGGAACATTAACAAGTGCGCGAAGCTTCTCCTTGATAAGCAGCATCTTGTCTTTTTCTATCAACACAGAATCGCGATAAGCTTCACGGAGGAACACTGAATCCCTATCCCCCTTGAGTGATATGTAGAACATATCCGGATGCCTTATCAACATGCCCCTTAGCTGTTGCGAGAATCTGAATTCCTCCCGAAAATGGGTCAAATGATCCACAAGTGTTCTCTTCTCAAGAGTGAGGCTCAAGATCTCATGAATGACACCACAAGCATGCTTCTCCTTTTCCGGGCTACCAGACCTCAAATCAGAGAAATCAGAATAAGGCGAAATGTAAGGCATATCTCTAAACAGAGAAATCCTTCTCATCTCACCTTTCGAAAGATGAAGCCCTTTCGGTAACTTAACTCTATTGAACCTAGGTGTCCGATCAATGATCAAATCCCTCTCTTCCACCTCTCTCAGCCTATTCTCATCCTCTGCAAGCTCTGCTGCAGACACTGCAAGCTCAGGATCCCAATGAGTCAACTCCAGCGCAGGCCCTCGTCCTGTTTGAACAACCCTGAAATACTGCGGGTACCGTTGACAGATAGTATCCCTGAACTCCATTGGAAGCCCCAAATCAGTCTTGAGATGAGCAATCTTCTCCAACAGAATCCGCTTATCCATCGACATCATCAACAATTTCCGCAGCTTAATAACCAACAAATCCTCCATTTCATTCCTAATCTTCATCTCCTCGAGGTAAAGCTTCTCAGCCTCAGGAGTCAGCTTGAACCGAAGTGAATAAACCCCTTCTTCCACAATCTCAAACACAGCCGGAAATTTCTTCAACAACGCAATAAACCGTCTCTTTTTCTGAAGCCCTAAAGCTCTTCTGAACCTACCCAATTCCCTAAGCGCCATAATCCTATCCGGCTGACTAATCAGAATTTTCCTGATTTTCAACACCAATTTCAGCTTCTTATCCCTCTGAATCACATTATCAAACGGAAGCTCCTTCCTCCTCTTCGCCATACCACCAGCTCTGATAACCGGAAAATACTTCCTCGGGTTCGTGCGAGATTCATTATTTCCCCTCAAAACTAAACTCTGGCCCAAAAATGGAGTCTTGGTCAAATTCCCACAGGTAGCTGATAAACAGAAATTCGGATACGGTTTACATTTCTGAGGCGGGGATGAATGACACGACAGAAAAAATGGGACAGCACAGGCTGATGGCGGCAATTTGTGCGAGGAAATCAAGAATTTAGGCTCCATAATCAATTTGAAATTATCGAGCAGAACCAGAGCGAGAATATATCAAAAGAGCGCAATAATTACCATCAGAAATTAGCACTAACCGCATAAAAGTTTTTTTTTGTGTTTACGAATTACGAATATGTCGAGAGGAAAATTGAATTCCTGCTGGGACTGACGTTGGAGATTTAGCTAGGGTTTATCCCCAAAAACCCTCTTTGAGAGATATTTCTCATTTTCCACTTTATCTTCTTCTCAATAGATTGGCTCCTGCGGGTATTCCTAATTTACCCTCCACTCCACTTGACAAAAATCTTAGACAAAAAGGTTTATTTTTGTCGAAATACTTTGAATTAATAATTTGCTTATCTTATATATTAAAGGATTTGGAGCCAATCTTATTATATATACGAATATAATTCGACCTCATATCTTAATTTTAGATCCTACGTGGCATCATCATAAAATTCTAATTCTATTTTTCTAAATTCTTTAATTTTATGTATTTTGATGTTTTAAAATTAATTTTTGGATCAATTTTCGAA
>JAYJMF010201034.1:0-15307 GCA_036873715.1 Salvia sclarea
CTGTTTCTATCAGGTGGTATCTCGGATGAGAATTTAGGCAGACTGGAGATGCATAGTATGCAAAGAAGGCTCATCATTGTAGTGGATACGAATGCCATGCTTAACAAATGTGAAAAAGTAAGCAGCAAGTGGCAATTATTGTGTATGTTAAGTGGGGTTTACTGTGGATTCGTCGTGTCCTTCTTATAGAAGAAGGCGATTATTGTGTATGTTAAGTGGGGTAGCATCTCTCAACGTCTTATCTTAATCATTGATTAATTTCCGCAATGCGTGGCTTTCATGCATGATTCATCGTCCAACTAATTTGGACACATTTGTTGGATTTCCACGTGATGTGGATTCCACCAACACAGTGAGCAGGTCCACATTTATTAAAAAGGATTTGTGTTTCCCAGGAGAATTTTGTAAGCTACTATGCACATAGTGGGGGATTTTACAGTATCCTGGTTTTTCTCGATTTGAGTTTTCCACGTAAAAATTTGTCTCACATTTTTCCAGTTCTGCACCAAATTTGTTTTCTTTGTTGGTCCCATTTTTAAATCTAGCAAGGGGAAAAAGAATTATCCTGGTTCCACTGTGCAAGTGTTATTTAACACATCGGTGATATTGATATCACCACTTTTTTCAACAATATTTGCTCCTTTCTCATAGGGAGCTACATAAACGATTACAATGCGTGTATTGTTCTAAATGAATGGTCTAAATAGACCAATGCAGACGAAAATTGTGCATCACAGTTTACAGCTTTAAGTTTTCTAGGCGTCTGATTTCAGTTCCCTAAACGACGTCGTTTTGACGTGGCGTTTTTAAGTCCACATAGGATAAATTTGGGTGCTGACTCGATTTTCCGTTCGTCGAAAAAAATACTCATGATGTAATTGCAAAAAAATGAAAGTTTGTGTATTTAATTGCAAAGATCCAAAAGGATGATAAATAGAATAGTGAAGTGGGGATAGTAGCAAATAAGCTTTTATTAGAATACATATAATAAACAAAGTTGCTAAAAATACTATTTGGATTATTGATGTCGATCAAATACCATGGAGTTATGGATAATCATGTGTCCATAATTAATTTAATAGTTTCGTTACATAACAAAATTAACTTTAAAACTCACAATTTTATTATGGCAAAATTCATCTTGAAGTCCTTATACTTTTCTGTTAATAAACTCAATGTCATCAAATCATCTTAATTATAATCCATAAGAATTCTATCTTCGGCGATTCTTCCACTGATCCTTGTCTTTCTCAACCCTGCATTCATCAATTTAAATTGTATTTAACCTATATACATATATATGCATCACTCGAAATGAGACAATTAATCCAATTCAGATAAATCATTATTTAATATTTACATGTCAAAAAAAGTATTTAAGGCGACAATCGGAACTGTGATTAACGATCTATTCCTAGACTTAATCCTTCAGCTAGCTAGCTGCTCTTGCTCTTTCTTGATAGAGTCGCCGGAGATATTCCTCCTCCGAGAAAGCGCGTCGAAGAGCACGCCGGTGAACTCCTTCGATCCGTTCAGGCTTCATCCCTACACAAGCACTCATAAGTTTTTTTTTTTTTTTTTTTTCTTGCTCAATAAAGGAAATATTATTAAATTCCACAAACGGAAAGCAGGCAATCACAAAATTCCACGAGGATTAGTCATCCAAAGGTGGAAGTTACAAGAAGAAAGCAGAGAAGGTGCATTACAACTCGACCAAAACCAAACTTTGACCTTCAAATCATTCAAGATTCTCTCGATATCCCATGACCCCTCGTTGAGCATTCCTGTAGTTCCAGATCATCCACACAAGCCCAACCCAGATACACGAGCAGATTTGCCTCCTTGTTTTACCTTCGAACAGATTAGTGAAGCTAATGAAGTGCATCTTGGGGGCTGCCGGGAGCACCGCCGCTGCGCCCAACCATTTGATGCATTCAGTCCATGCTTCGTGAGCAACTCTACACTCGAAAAGCACATGCTCCACTGTTTCCTCCCTTTCGCTACACAGCGCACAGTTCACCGAAGTAGTGATCGGTAAACACTTTCGTTTCCTGAGCTCCACTCTCACCGGGATCCTTCTCCTGAGGACCCTCCATGCATCATGCACCTTGGCTAGCTTTAGCAATAACTCCACTCTCCCAAAGTCGCACTAAAAGCTCCTTTTCCGTTTCCGCCAATCCTGCACCATGTTTGTAGAGGAAGGAGTAGCCGTCACGAACTGAGCAAGGGACAGCCTTGTCATTGCGCATCCATATGTCTTCGACTCCTTTCGATAACTTAGCCCTGTTCACCACAAGACACAAGTCGTTAAGAACACAAATATCCCTCACCCTTAACTCCCTTCTCCACTTCCAGTCCCACACCCACATTCCCTCAACCCATCCCCCCATGTCTACAATACTCGCATCCTTTTTTTTGCTCAGGCTCCGTTCTCTTTGATGGAAAATTTATCATGGGAAAATGAGGGAAAAGAAAATATTTGCCCTTTAAATTTTTCCTTCTTTTCCATCTCTTTATCTAAAAAAATGAGTTTTACTCTTTTTTCCTCCTCCTTTTCACTCAAATGGAAGGATAATATTATCACACTTGCAAATAGTCTACCAAATCTCTCCTTAAGAGCTGCCTCCCCCAACCAATCCTCCTCCCAAAACATCGACCCCCTCCCATCCCCAACAACCTTTTTAATTCCCTCCCTAAACCAGAATCCTTCCTCATCCCAAAGACTCTTACAAATCGAGCCCCACTAGCCTCGACGATTCCCCCCGAGCCCCCACATCTCAGCCCTTAAATGGCCCCCTCCTCGAAAGCCAAACCTCTCCCTAATCACTTCCCACCACATCGCCTTGTCCCCCGTCAAAGCTTTCCACCCCCATTTGCCCAGGAGTGCCTTATTAAACTTATTCAAATCCAACATCCCAAGACCCCCCTGATTTTTGCCTTTGCACAAGTCTGCCCATTTGATCCAAATCAGTTTCCTACCACTCTCACCCCTTCCCCACCGACTTCCCAAAATAAAATCCCTCTGCAAACGGTGAAGTTTATTAATCACAGAGTTCGGAGCCCGTAACACAGACAACACATAAGTCAGCAGCGCAGCCAGCACCGACTTAGCAAGAGTAATCCTCCCACTTCCTTAGTCTATCCTCGACTTTCTCGATCACATAATTCCAATTACGTTCCCTTTTATGGTTGCTCCCTACCATCATGCCAAGATATTTAAAGGGAAGATTACCAACCTTACAATGAAGAATATCCACCATGTCTGCGATCACCCCTGCCTCAGCCTTGACCCCGACAATCGAACATTTTTCCACGTTGATTTTCAGCCCAGTTAGCAGCTCCAAGAGAAACAAGAACCGGTGCAGGAATAACGCATTTTTCAAGCTCGCGTGTCAGTGTCATACGCATATTGAATGTGGGAAATACGACAATCCCCCGCCCCGATTTGGACCGGATCAAATAGATTCATTTCCACTGCTCTTCTCATCAAGATATTGATGCTCTCCGCGACGATAAGAAACAAGAATGGGGACAATGGGTCCCCCTGCCTGAGACCTCTCTCCAAAGCGAATTCATCAGTCAAGCTACCATTCACAAGCACCCAAGCTTTAGCCGAGGAGACGCATTCCATAATCCAATTGATCCATTTAGCATCAAAATTGAGAATTTCCATCATGTTTTGTAAGAAATCCCAACGGACCGAGTCGTAGGCTTTTTCGAAATCAATTTTGTAACAGAAACCGCCTATCCTTCTCGTCTTCATGTAATCAATTGCTTCGTTCAGGGTCACAACACTTTCCATAATCTGTCTGTTGCAAATAAAAGCCGACCGACCGGCGGAGATAATTCCGTCCAAAACCTTCCTCAGCCGATTCATCAAAATTTTGGCAAGAATCTTGTATGTGCCGACGATAAGAGAAATGGGCCTGAAGTTTTTGAGCTCAGTGCCCGATTTCCTTTTTGGAATCAACGTTATGAAAGAGCTGTTCAAACCTTTCGTCAGCTTACAGTTTGAATTAAATTCCGTCACGAACCTCAAAATTTCCGGTTAGAAAATCTCCCAGCATTCCTTGTAGAAGACAATACCAAACCCATCCGGCCCGGGGCTTTTCAGTCTGCCGCAGTCCTTCATTGTGTTCCAGATTTCTGTCTCCGTGAACTGCTCAATCAGTCTGCTCTTCTCCACCTCATCAATTCGTCTCATCCTCATGTCTCCTTCCAACTTCAAGCTCACCATCTTCTTATCTTTGAAGTGTTTCCAGAAGTTTTGGGATATGAAGTATTTCACGGTAGCTGGATCCGAGACCCAGACCCCCTCAATTTCCAGCCCCGGAATTTCACACATCTTCCTTTTCCCGATGATGAATCTGTGATAGAGTGCAGAATTTTCATCGCCGTCTTTGATCCACTTCAACTTCGCCTTTTGAGACAGCATTCTCCTCTTATTCTTCAAACCCTCAGTAGAAGTGCCTGTTCCTTGTTTCGGGCAATGACCTCGTTCTCCTCTAGCCCAAGCGTCTCATCAATTCTGTCAAGTTTGAGGATTTCCATCTTCCTCCCTTCAATAGTCTGGTCCAGATTACCAAACACCTCCTTGTTCCACACCTTTAACTCACTTCTGAGCTTTTTCATCTTCTCATGAAGCACAAACCCTCCCCAACCTGTGACTTGACGCTAATTCCAGCATTTAGCCACGAAATCCGTGAAGCTATTATGAGACAACCACGCGTTTAAGCTCCGAAAAGGTCTGGGACAGTTTTTTCCATGGTGCAGGGGGTGCAGTGCACTCCCCCCTCACTGTAGCAATATAAAAATAATTAAAATTATTTATTTTTATATTGCTACAGTGAGTGGGGAGTGCAGTGTAGGGGGATGCACCATGGAAAAAGCCGTCTGGGACCGCCCCACCTCGACCAAAAGTGGACAATGGTCAGAGAGAGATCTCTAAAGCCCCACCACGTGAATATCTGGCCAAGCTTCGAGACATTTATCATTTACTAGCACTCTGTCTATCCGGCTTTTACATGTCCCATCCGATTTGTAAAAAGTGACTGAGCTGAGCAAGGAATAATAACATAAAATAGTGACTGTTTATATATTTTTCGAAAGCTTTTCTAGGTTTTTTTTTTTTGGTTTGCCCTTGGATGACATTGAAGATATGTGTTCTTCGTGATTCAAGATCTTGCTCGAACTCCTATTCGATGGAATCAGCCCACTTTAGCGTGCCTACATAATAATGAATTACACAAAGCCTATGACCAAAGGTTTTCGGGTTTGAGTTTACCATAGCGTGATCTTTAAATTTCCTTGTTAATTAAAAAGACAAAATAGTACTCCTATTAAAATTGAGAAATTTCTTTGAAGAGCTAGATGAGATGAGATAATTATAATCTAACTATACTATTTCTATAACTTTTCCATGCGTATGTTAGCACAACAATAGTGAAACAAGTAGCAACCATGTTGTAGATGTTGGCTCCCATTTCCTTTTGCTTTGTTTTTAAACCTCTTGTCTACTTAATCATATAGTCCGCTCCACTTTATATTATATCGAACCCATGTCTACCTTTATTTTAATTGCTTTTTTATTACAAAATATGAATAGTTAGGGTTTAGGGATCTTTAACTGTCTGCTTACATTTACGTGGTTAAATAAATAGATCGATGAATAAGTAATTTGTCTTTCTTTAATTGTCTTCTAATTCTTATATTAATAGGTCTCTTACAATTATAGATGAATAGGTATTTGTCTTCTTATCTTATATGAATAGATATCTTACAATTTAGTGTAAATATGTAATTATAATTAATATAATTAAATATGTAATAGGGATATATTATGTTTGTAATTTACCTAATTGCCCTTATAATTAAATATGGAATAGGGATATATTAGGAATTCATATATTTTGTCACCAACACACTTTTATTATTAGTATAGATTAGACAACTTTTTCAAGATTAAGAGATTAGTACAAGCTGCTGCATCATCATCTACTCTCAACTAATGAAAATTAGTGGACCAAGACTTGCTTCAAATATAAGAAAATAAAGGGATGAGTGAGAGCCACCATCTCTGACTAAATTCAAAGATCTTAGGTATTAAGGAATAGTGAAAAGGCAGTTTGTAATGCCTATAAATAGGTTTAGTAGTTGTTTAGTTTTATGTATCAGATTTTGAAAGAGAAATACAGAGTGTGAAATAGAGAAACAGAGCCGAAGCTCTTTTGTGTGTGAGGAAGAAGTTTTGTCGTGCTGATGCACGCGTTTTGTAATTTTTAGACTTGTGTGATATATAAAATTTCCGTTTATCCTCGTTTTCCTTCGTGAGATTACGTTATTGTGTCGAAATACCCAACATAACACACAGCTTAACCGAATACCTAACTCTAATACCTTTTATTTATCATGGGAATAGATATAATCACACACAAACCTCCGAAAACCGAAGACACAGCAAGCCTTAATTAATTCCTGAATAAACTCTAAAGTTTCTCTAGACTTGAGGTTCCCGTTCCTTGCACAATTGCGATAAACGGGCTTCTAACCTCGTATCCAGTTCCCGAACTCCACATAAGAAACCCTTGATAAAGGAAGTTCTCTTTTGAAAGTAGAGTGAAGGTTACTGTATATGTCAGCTTCTGTTTCAGTTGAGTGAAGTCAAGCCTACTCGGTTCAACTGTAACACGAAGACCAATATCCGGAACCACAGAACCCTGCACAGTATACGAGGACTTCGCCTGGCCGACGTTCGTCACCGTTCTCGTGTATGTTTGGACATCAGGCCTACCCGGCCCAAACACAATCGAAAATGAAGGATAATTAAGCTCCCAGTCATGCTTACTGGCCGCAACGTCAACGTCGTAGACAAGCCCGGGATTAGTAGCCCTGGAAGGATTGACATGCCCTGCACCGGTAGCGAACAAATCAGCCTGCGTCAGTGTCTCGTCCTCGATCGGATTGCCTGCGCGGTTCACGACATCAGCTGTGGTCATGATCGCCGACTTGATAGCTGCCGGCGACCAATCAGGGTGCACTTTTTTTAGCATCGCCGCCACACCACTGAGATGAGGGCACGCCATTGAAGTGCCTGACCAGAAGACAAAACTGTTAATGCCTTGACGCGAAGCAGCGAGGATGTTCACGCCCGGACCAAGAATGTCCGGTTTTAGAACCAGCGGCCACCCCTTGCTAGGACCTCTTGAGGAGAAGGAAGCAACTGTCGGAGCATGATCTTCTTCGAATACAGTCCCTTCAAAATTAAGCGTAGTGGTCGATTTTGCCAACATCGACTGGTAGTAATTTTTTATCCGCACACCTTCATCATAACTGACTTGTATCGCAGGAAAATCTAAGGAACTGTAAACGTCAAGTGGATTGGTCGCTCCCACGGCTTGTTGATTCATGATAATCGCAGCTTCAGCGCCGCCGACCTGAGCACTTCCGATTACGGTGGAAATTGATTCCGTAGATTTATCACATGCAACAATCCGTCCTCGAACATCCATTCCTTTTATTGTCGTTGAACTGCACGAGCTAGCATAGACAAGAGGTAACGGCGTGGGCCGGTAATTGGTTGGTTGATAAACGGCCTCCCCGACCACCCGATCATTATTCCCAAGAACTGCAGTAACTCTTAATTTTCTGTCAGTGGTGCTCGCGCCGACTGTTAGAATCCACGGGGCATCGTTATGGACCGTGCTATATTCAGGTCCTGAATTCCCGGCGGCGCAGCTCACAAATATGCCCTTCTTCACAGCTTTATAAGCTCCATCAGCGATGGTCTGGGCACCTGCACCCCCGCCGAAAGAGATTGAGAGTACATCAACACCATCATCAATGGCAGTGTCCATACCCGCTAGGATATCGCTTTCGAAGCAATCTATATCACCCATTGAAGATAGTTGGTGACACACTTTGTAGACAGCGAGGTGAGCCCGTGGGGCTATTCCGGCAGCAGTGCCGGAGGCCTGATTGAAGATATTTGCGCCGGCAACGAAATTTCCGGCAGCAATGCCGGCAACGTGAGTTCCATGTCCATTCTCATCGTCGGGAATGCCCGGCCGTCCGGATCGGAAGTACCTCCCCCCAATGACTTTGTTGCTGCAGGCGTTCGGGAGGAAGTCGCACCTTCCCTTCCATTTACTGGGGGGAGGCGGCATGTCTCCTCTGCCAAACGAGGAGTGGTATGGGAAGATCCCAGTATCGAGGACGCCAATGATCATACCTTCTCCATAGTTGGAGTCTTTCCAAAAGCCCTTGTCTCGCTCCAATCCCAAGAAGTTTGGAGAGCGGGTCGTGTCGATGGACAATATTTCCTCGGGCTGAGCTGAGATGAATCGTTCATTCTTCTCCATATCTTTAACCTGGTCTGGTGTCAGCTTAGCAGCGAACCCCTTCATCACGTGGCGGTAGGAGTAAACGAGACTCGCCTCCTCCTCACCCGAGCTTGCTTTGGTAGCCGGCGGGAGAAATGAGCGGTACCAACTCTCCAAATCTTCCGATTCAGATGTGAGTTCATCAGGTACCTCAACATGCACAATGTAGGTTTGGAAACTGTTTCTATCAGCTGGTATCTTGTATATGAATTTAGGCAGTCTAGACATGCACAGTATGGCAAGAAGGATGATGATTGTAGTAGATACGAATCCCATGCTTGACAAATGTGAAAAAGCTGGGAGTGGAATTGAATTTTTTTGTGTGTTTATCGTGGATCCCTCATCTCCTTATATAGTGGATCCCCCATGCTTAACAAATGTGAAAAGGCGATATTGTGTTTGTTAGGTGAAAAATGAAAATAATATGTGGGGTAGCATCTTTTGAAATCGCTTTCATGCATGATTCATCGTCCAACTAATTTGGTGATATTTGCTCCTTTCTCATAAGGAGCTACATAGTCGATTACAATGCATCTATTGTTTTAAATGAACGGTCTAGATAGACCGACGTAGACGAAAATTGTGCATCAGGGGTGCCTCAACTTGGAAAATATTGGTTTGCAGAATGCTTTTTTGTGTTGTATATATAATTTGCTAAGAACGCAATGATGAAAGACGTTGGTTCCATTTTATAAACCCCAAGCTATTTTTTATAATCTTATAAACAAAACTCAGTTTATAATAAATCTTCTATTTCTAATATATAAACTTTCAATTTTATATTTCTTCAATTTTCTCTCCAACTCACAATTTCATCTAGATTATAAGCTTAATTGGTGATCGAAATATTTTGATATTTATAACCTCTTATAAACTCTTCAAACAAATTATAAATTATTAAAATTTATAAGCTCTCTAAACTAAGCTCCTCGCAGTGAGTTTAGTATTCGGTAACTAGTATTTGCGTGTCAGTCTTCCGTGTATAATCTAGTAGAGAAGCAATTTTGAATTTTCCATCCAATCACTCTCCTTCGAGTAATAAGTGTTGATTTCACACCATTCTCACCAAGGTATCTTTAATTCTAGTTAGTTGGATGATCATGATGGGGAGTTTATTTTTCATATAATTTATAACAAAATTGATTAATTGCATATCTGTAAGGGTTGTTCACGTTTGAAATTAATTATATGTACAAGCTACCTAAAAACTTTTTGTCGCAAATAGATTTAAAACCAATCATTCACAACCTCATCCTACCTAATAACTTTTTGTCGTTACTACCCATAATGGTGACATTTCCTTGACCCAACCGTCAATTAAAATATTAATTTCTCTCTTTTTCACCTACACAATCCAACCTTCATCTCATTTTTACTCCCATTAGTGACACTCACATGACAGATAAGTATTTTTTATTTAATTTTAATTTTATTATTATTAGCCATAATAATTTTAAATGTATTAACACAATTTAAAATAAAAAATAAAAATCATTTATAAATGTTATATTTAAGATACAATTAAATACCATATATTCATAGGCTATGACATTTGAATTATTATTAATTAAGATACAATTTTTAATGTATTTTAATTATTAATTATTAATAATTATTAAATATTAAATATTAATATTTTTTATATTTTTAATATTTAAGTGGCACCCAATGAGAGGGTAACACATAGGCTATGACATTTGAATAATTGAGTGGCGGTTGACAGGCTCCCATGATACAATGTCATGAATTTTTCTTTAAATTTAAATAATAATAAAAATGTCCTTTTATGGTGACATTGGCAAAAATGTCACCAATGTGGGTAGTTAATAGATTAATAAAGATAAAAATTCGATCATTCACAACCTCATCTAAAAATAACTTAAATTATATTACCACATTCATACTCATAAAATGGAATTAAACGTTATGGAAATCTTCTTTTTAATCAAAATTAGTTTGTAATCACACCAGATTAATCGAAATGTATATATAATGAATAAAAAGAATTACAATTTAATTTTAAATCATAATTATCAATATATATATATATATATAGGGTGGGGATCTACTAGGATCCCTCCTGAAATTAGGATCCTAGGATCAAAGCATACCTTTAGAATGAAGAAAACATTATGTTGTATGTGAGAAAGCATAATAATAGATTAAAGCATTATGTTGTACATAAAAAGGCATAATTATTTAAAAGCATTAAGTAAAACATACAAAAGCATCATCAATTTGGAAAATCAATCTTGACCATCCATCAATCAAGATCAAGAGATCAGATTGGATCCTAGTTAATATTTTCAGGAGGGATCCTAAATGATCCCCTATATATATATATATATATGCATTTTGCATCTGAGCTTTGCTTAACGTACTGTAACGAAAAAAAAGAATGATGAAATAATACCAAAGTCAAGTAAATCTATAAATATTGAGTTCAAAGAATAAAATATTGAAGTTAATTATCCGAAGTACATAAATTAGAAGAGGTAGCATTATTTATTTGAATAGTGAAAAAATGGGAAATAGAAGACAACCAACCGAATGTAACTGTAAGGATTGGCAGTAGGCGGCGATGCTAACATGCAAAAAGATGGGGGGAAGTTTTTGGTTCGCAAATAAATCCATGCATCAATTAAAAAAGAAAAAGAAAAAGAAAATGAAAAGAAAAGGCGTGGTACATAGCATTGGAGAATGAAGATGCATGCACAAAAATATACACCCAACACTATGTATGTATCATCTTCTCCTTCCACGTGACTTTGTCAGATCCACCAACACTTATTTCTTCTGCTTCTAGTTTCCTTTTCTCTCTTTTTTTAAATATGTATGTGTCTATAGTGAAAGAGTTTAAATACCACTATATCATTGTATTTGTATCAACTCCGATCCCTAATTAATTTAGAAATTAGACCCTTCATTTTCTGTATGATTACGTTGGTTGTAAATATAATTGGACGCACTTGGGAGTTGGGACCCGGCCGTATGGATATATATATACATGTGAAAATTTAAAAATATATAAAATGTAGATATAAATATATAGTATTAGTTAAAATTATTAAAATAATAAAAATATTTTAAAAAGGATATAAGTCAATTTGGTAGGACATCTCAAAAGAAATACGAGCTAATTTTGGTGGAACGGAAGGAGTACTTCCTATTCTCCAATAGACACGTCCACTCTGATTTGGATATATAGATTCAAATAGATATTAAATGGGTTTTAAGTGATGTGATAAAGGCTCGCATCTTTTTGTGTGTAATTTTTTTGTCAAATAATAAAATGTGACATATTTATTAGGAACCCTAATAGGAAATGTATACATATTTATTGGGACAGAAAGAGTCCTATCTTATCTTATCTAGGAATGATGTGCCGTTTACTATCGGTGAGCATCAATCAAGTTTGAGCCAAGTTAATATCATTATTTTTCGTTTTACACATTACTTTAATTCTCATATTTTAAAAAATGTTATTGGCATCATTAGTCCGACATATGACATAAAAATCAATGATTGATTTGTTCTTTTTTCCATTTTATATATATAGTTGAAATAGCGGATAAATTGAACAAGTCGAGAATAATTTTTTATGTATGTATTGTATTAATAATGTCAATAATAATTTCAAGGTATAATTAAACATTTAAACAAAAAAAATTAATTTGGGCCAAATATAATTGGTACTCACAGATTGTACCCTTCTATGAAATACTACTATATGTTTATGAAGATATCAGTGAATACAATAAATATGTACCCTTGATTTATTGCTAGTAAATTCTAACATGATATGCAATCACATCATTTGACCTAATATCTTTTCATTTTATACGGAGCGGTCAAATTTGCAAATCGCAGGAAACCTATATGGCTTACTTCCAAATGAATGGATTCTCCATTTCTTCTGAATTTCAGCTCTACATTTTCCTACTTAATTTCTACAATTTCCAATTTTCCATTACGTCTCTACATGCACATCAATCCAACCACATTGCTATTGCTATTGCTATAGCATTACTCCCACAATATGTAAATAGGGTTGGGTCGGAAATGGATAAATATATGAGAAGATAAAAATGCAGACTAAGATAAAAGTCGAGACGAGATTGCTCCGTACTTGTGCAAACGGTCTATAGCAATCGTCTCCAAGATACAACGATTTAACAAATTACGAGACACTGCACTGTGTGTCGTAATCTCGGCGAACAACTAGATATTCGAGACTGAGTATATACTCCTAAACTCGACTAGGATGATGAATGAACAAGATAAGAAGCTCGACTCTACGTTAACACATAGATCGAATGCTTGTGAATGAGTGATTCGAGTTTGAAAAAACTGAGTTCGAATTGATTAAAAACCTTGTGGGGGAAGAGGGCTATTTATAGCCTGTATGTGGCTGTTCGGAAGAGGTGTGACCTGCAACCTGGAGAGTCATGAACCAACACCTTGGTTCAGGCCCAAGGGCTGCGGTCCGAACCATCGCGTCGGTTCACTCCGAACATCCGCCACGTAGCGCCTCTATCCGCCACATCGCATGTTGTGTGTCACCTTATCCATTCGCTGCCATGTCACCGGACCCGAACCGAGGCGTCGGTTCATGCGCGAGACGTCGCGACTCCTGGTCATTGAAGAAGATGCGAATAAGGGTAAAGCGAAAGGAGATGAGAGAGGAAAGTGCTGAATGGACCTAATCATTGAAGAAGATGCGAACAAGAGGCCAATAAACGAAGATGAGGAAGCTAGCAAAAAGTCAAATGAGGATGCCAGCATAGAGCTTAGTCTAATAATTATTTAAATTTTGTTTTCAATAAGGATCTATATTTTACTTTTGCACAATATATATGAGTATTCCGTTTGCACGGATGTTTTTTTTTTTATGTTCTTATTATCGATATTCATTTTATCCAATCAGGATAATTCATTTCCATGTAATTTTTAATGATGGTATCAAAATATTCTTATTTCAGGAGGCTCTTTATATGAATGATTTATTGCACTATATATACATGGTATAATACCTATCACGTGTCACGATAAGCACCAATAAGTTATATTACCCAGCACGTTTTCATATCAACGTTGCGCACATCTTTTGAATAATAATTCGCCACAAATTATATTACCTAACACGATAAGCACCACCTGTTATATTACCTAGCACGCTGCTTTGCACACATCTGATGAATAATAATTTACCATAAGTTATATTACCTAGCATGATAAGCACCACAAGTTATATTACCTAGCACGTTATTCATATTAACATCACACACATATGTTAAATAGTAATTTACCACAAGTTATATTACCTAACACGATAATGACCACAAGTTATATTAACTATCACGTTATTCATATCAACGTTGCACACGAGGTATAATATCTATCACGTGTCACGACATAAGTCGAAACTTGTACAACATTAATTTACCTAAATTCAAATATACCAATTCAATAAATGTGAGAAAACAACTCACCTTCCATTCCAAGTTACGAAATATCCACACTAACAAAACAATAAGAACTCACAAGTACCAATACTACCAAAAAACTGCGGAAAGATTACTACACCTCAACCTATTATATTTCATGAGATGCTTGTAACCCTTAGAAATTATGTGATGATTGTGTACCTCGGTAAAAGCTGCAATGACATATGTGACACACTCTTCTAAACGGATAAATACACGAGCCTTATATCTTGTTCTAGTATCCATTCTTCAACGTTTTTTGGTACTCGATAGTGCTTTATTGGCAACATTCCTTTTTATTTCTCTGTTACATAGCACGTTGCAGCAAACGATCTTCTTCTTTTTGTCTATAGATTTGACAGTCGTTGCCTTTTGCACTTGAAACCCACAGTCAATACCATATTACTTGTAAAAATCTTCCTCCTCTTTCAAATTGTTGAAAAACCTTACCCACGTAGGGTCTCATACCATCTTTGCAAAAAGGGATAATATGTTTGCTACCATCTTGCGACGTTGTGCTAACCTCTAAAGATTCAAAACAAACATATACATTAAATCTACCAAAATTTATTACAATGCAGTAAGTAAACATATAAAGTGCAAAAAGCCAACAATATATGTGCTGAAAAACCGAACAAATATTTTCGGTGAGACAACACGTACTGCAAAATTTTGTTCAAGATAAAAACATAATTAGTGCTAAGGAATTATGCGAAAGTGCAAACATAAAATTGTGATTAAGTCGAACTCGATTTTTGGTAAAACGTAAAGCAGTGCAGAACAAGAACACAACTAGTGGTACGGAATTACACAAAAGTGCATACAAAACACCGCCTTCGACTAGTGGGGGCAGAATTATCGTATAACGATTAACGAGATAACGCAACGACGTAAAGAAATACAAAATCAGCAGGAAAAAGGCAAAATTGATGCCCTAAATAAATCGATGCCCTATTGAATCAAATAAATTTTGAATGTGGATCAAAACTGAAAGAACATAAAAAAAATATCAAAAAATTATACGAAAAAAATATTTGAACATTCACTGTTGACAACGATATGAATGGAACGAAAAATTAATACCTTTGGAAACCATAGTTCTGAATGAATGAGAAATTCTTTGGAGCTACGTTGTTAAATCTAAATCGAATGAATGTGACGGGTTGAAGTTTAACGATGAGAAATGATCAAGAATCATGTTCTGTAAAAAATCTGATAATAACCACGTTAAGGAGAGATAATTAACCTAGGATATGGAAACCCATAATTGTAGGAACTTTCCATGTGTGAATTACATTTATAACCCCACTTATGAAATTCGTTAGCACTGCAAGTGTAACGTGTCAACACATCTCGGGAAAATCTGTGTAGTACCCTGAAATTTTATTAGACTTAACTAAAGCCTAATTAAGGGTTAAGAAAGGTTAGAGGCATTGCATCCCT